>JBCFXI010000165.1:0-262289 GCA_038496175.1 Ampulex compressa
TATATATACGAACTTATATCTTCATTTTCACGTTCTCTATCCACTCTTGAAGCGAGCTGTACGCGCTACGAAACAACTTGTATGCGTTTGTTGCAACGATCTCCATCTATTGTGTATTCTACGGAGTTCCTTGAAAGTAGTACTTCACTTTGAGCTTTTCCGGGGCTTTGTTGAAATCCGTGGAATGTATAAAAACACGGGCGATTCGAATCGCCCTGGGCGGAACAAATTGCAACATCCAATGCCTTGGACAGGCGTCTAGGGGCCGGAACGCAAACGACTTTTACATACATGAATTTTGCTTACAGGACGGCCTGAACAATGGAACTACGGGCGTGGAAATCAAGGTGGCGGACATACAGAATAGTCCTCCGGAATTTCTCGACTCCCTGACGGGAGTGGTTCGCGAAGATGATCCCATAGGAACCCTCGTAATGACCGTCAAAGCCAGGGACGGTGACAGGGGAATGCCGCGGAAGATGATTTACGAATTGGTTACCAGTGAGTTTTTTCACCCGAAAAGTAAACACTTGGCACTATACCTGCCGAACATCTTTGCGACATAAGAATAATCAACGATTTGTGGTTTTTACGAGCAACTTCTTCGCACACCTTACATTCTTAATACTCCATCCGATTTCTTAGAGTTAGAAGAGCAGTCGACCAAATCGACATTGTTGCGTGAAATGCTTGTAATATCGATCACTAGTGCGTGGCTCGAATAATCAAAGCTTATTAGACTAAGAATTAAAATAAAATTGATAAGAGAAAATTACGAAGTATAAAGTGGTGAATTAAGTCGTATTAAGGAAAATCGCGTGGAAAAAAAATCGGGCACTGGAGTAAGTAGACCGGGACAACATTTCCAACGTAGTTCACGATATTACTCCTCAAAATACACACGGTTACGAAGAAACTCGGTTACAGAAATTCTACTTTCCTTCGGCTCGTTCTTTGAATACATTTTGAAACTAATTAAAGAAGTTAAATAACATCGTCTTTGGAAAAAAAACTAATTGTAGTACTTTAGATGGAGATTCGAACTGAAATATATATACATATATATACGTATCCTGCACTTTGCACGTATATACGTTTGACTTTGCACGAGCCATGGATCTTGGAAAGAAAATCGCGCTTGCAGATCCCTTCGATTATTTTCTGCTGGACGACGACACGGGCGAATTAAGAACCGCGAAACCGCTGGACCGAGAAGCCCTGACGGATTCCACCGGTGTTCTCACGTTGACCGTCAAGGCGCGTGAATTAATAGACGGTATACCAGGTAACGACAACCTGACGGTATCCACGGCCGAGGCGACGGTCACGATTAAGGACGTGAACGACGAACCGCCGACTTTTAATCGGCGGGAGTACAATATTGAAATTCCTGAGAACGTGCCAGACGGCACGCCGCTGCCACACTTGGATATGACCGTCAAAGACCCGGACGTCGTGAGTTGAATATTTTATTCCCATACTGTCAAAAGTTTTTCATACTTCGGGTCATTATGCCCTGCACTTAAGTCCCTCGAATACCCTTGTTTCTGTACACGCTTCGTCTATTAAACTTAGGAGCTAAACGACAAAAAGTACTGTTCCGCTTGCATCGGATATTACGAGTCGACGAGGCGTACGTCGGGTTATCGAAAAAGTACCTACGATATACTTTGACATTTATTTATTAAAATAAACATAGTTTTATATTGAAATAAAATGAACATAATTTATTTAAAAATAATATGCACATATTTATTATATTAAAAACGATATTACAGGGCGTCGTACTTTATTTTTTATTTTATATCGAAATAAAGTTCACATATTTATTATATTAAAGAACGATATTACAGGGCGTCGTACTTCATAGAGTGATCGTGCACAGTATTAAAGTTCACGTACGAGGTTTCGCGTATAATGCAGATCCGTATCTACCTTAGAGCCGACATGCGAATGATCGATAATCCGAAATGTCATTCTACAATACGACGGAGTAACGCGTCTTCTCTCGCACAGGGCCTCAATTCCGTGTTTTCCTTGCGCTTGGAGGACATTACCGGTGCGTTCACCGTCGAGCCTGCACGCGCAACCGGAAGCACGTCTGTTAACATTCGCGTAACTAACGGCTCTCTGGACTACGAGAATCCCAATCAACGAAAGTTCATCATACTGGTAACCGTCTTTGGTCGATCAACATGCGACCGTTCGCTCTCCAAAGAGCCACGCTCCTCATCGCGACGTTTCTTCAGGTCGTCGCCGAGGAGGTTCACACGGATCCAAAGTTGTTCTCCACCGCCACGGTGATCGTTTCCATCACGGACGCCAACGACAACGCGCCATCCTTCAGCAGTCCGACTTACACGGCTTTGGTGTCGGAGACGGCGACTCCGGGAACGCCGGTGCTGACGATCATCGCCAAGGATCGCGACAGCGGACGGTGCGAATCCTCCTTTTCTTCTTTCTTCTCTTTTTTTTTTTTGTTGATTTTTAGGAACCCTTGAAAATGTCGTTCGAGCTAAAAGTCGTTGCTCAAAGTGGATTGGGAACCGCTAGAAGAAATCAGAATTATCTTGGCCTCGATGTCATTCAAGTCTCGATGATATTCTGCAGAATTGAAAGAATTTCTTTTCGACACCAGTTCTAATTAAGAATGAGAAATGATCGTGTTCTAAGAGTCTTGATCGTGAACTTTGGGTAGCACTTTGTGATATAGAACCGAATATGAAACGTATACGAGTATGTTCATCGAACAAAAACATGCTTTATATGAAGCTTAAGTAAAAGTAAATACCTATATACATAGAGCTACTTTATTGTGTTCTTTATCCAACAAAAATATGTACGTATTATTGTAATTTCATATTTGCAAGTTTTGACTTGTAGTGTGCCGTGGAATTATGGAAGAAACTAGAAGGAAAAAATTATGGAAGGAATTTCGTGGATAAATACTCGGATTTTTCCGCGAAAAATCCGGGTTAGAATTTAGCTCATCTCTGATAGACAATTTTCGAGTAGCTCTGATGATTCGTAATCCATCTTAAACGGTACTGTTTGACCAAATGGCCTTAACGGTCGGTGCCAAAAATTAATTTTAAAAAATGCATTAGAGCTACACTATACGTATTATATACAAAATTCTGTAGAGATGATCGGAAGGATTCGAATTTGGATTTGTCGCGTGGGAGTACAAGCCCCTATCCATTACAACACTACGATTCCATTGCAACACAACGATTCCCTAAAATTCGAACCAGCCAGCTGACGAGCCGAACTGATTTCATTCCAGCTTTGGCACAGCTGGAATAATTTATCAACTGCTCGGCCAGGGCGCCGAGCACTTTTTGGTGGACAAAAAGAGCGGAACCATCACCGTGGCGCCGTGCCCGTCGCCAGGGACGTCACCCTGTTTGGATTACGAGGAACAGACGGAATATTTCCTCACCTACAAGGTAAAGTCTCCATTTTTTCTCCCTACGTAGTCGTATCGCTCGTTTCAGACCCTCGTGAAGCGGGATGATTTTGAATTTCTTTTTTTTTTGCTGATTTTTAGAATCCCTCGAATTTTCCTACAGTCTACATGCGTTATAATCCGAAGGTTATTTATCGAACTACTCGCCTTACAATTCGATATTCCAGTAAACCAGTACTCATGGTAATTTATAATACTGTTAGGCGAGCGATGTCTATTATAATTTCAATTTTCAATTTGTTTCCAACGACCGATGCGCGTTATTATATCAAATTTTACCAACCAACCAAAGCCGGTTATGATTTCCAATTTTGTCGAACGGCACATGTATATATATGTGTGATAATCACAAATTTGGCGAAGCAACCAAACGTGCGCTATGATTTCAAATTTAATCGGGTATCCGATGTGCGTTATAACGACTAATTTTGCTAAGCAGCCAATTACGATTATCGTTTCAAGCCAATATTACGACCTAATATTTTTCGAAGTAACCAATGCGTGCTGTAATTAACCATTCGTTCTATTTATAACGTATAATATCCCAGCTGTGATAAAACTTTCTAGGCAACCGACGACAATGGAGAGGGTCAGACGACCAGTGTCTCCTTAAGGATCAGATTGGCGGACGCGAACGACAGTCCGCCGCGGTTTTTGCAGGACAAATATCGCGCGGTCGTCGACGAGGGCGCGGAGAAATTTGAGCCCGAACTGAAGGTCCAGGCGCGCGACAAGGATAAAACATCGAAGATCACGTACACCCTGGTAGGCGGCAACGAACTGGGCCTCTTCGCCATCGACCAGGACTCCGGCGAAATTACGATAAAGAATAGGGATCCAGTGGACATGACTAATTCCACCCACGACTGGATAGCCCTTACGATACAAGCCAACGACGGCATATTCGTCGACTCAGCGATCGTCAACATCACGATTCGAGATGTTAATAATAATGCGCCGGTATTCTCCCGGGAGCTGTACAACGCTAGCATACCGGAAATATCTCCTATCGGTATTTGTCATCATAAGTTTCCCGTATTTTTTTTTATTAGATTTATTGTATCATATTTTTGATTTGTTATTCTTATTAAGTTTTTAAGCCTTTTCGTTTTTTTAATTTTATCTTCGTTTTTTTATTAAGTTCTTTTTTTATTTATTATTCTTGTTAAGGATTTTTGATTTACTTTCTTATTAGTTTTTTTGTTTTTTTATTCAGTTTTTTTTTTAATTTGTTATTCTTATTAAGGATTATTATACCCTCTCGAGGTTTAATCACTCTGCCTCGACATTTGCATCGTCCTTTGCCTATAGGGACCGTCGTGGAAGAAGTTACAGCGACCGACGCCGACACTGGTATAAACGCGGAGCTCGTGTATCGAATACAGAAAGGCGCCTTCGACGACTTCACCATCAACGAGACGACCGGTGTCGTGACCGTGTTCCGGAAATTAGACTTCGATAACAAGCACACGTATCACGTAGAAATAATAGCTCTGGACAAAGGTAGTCTTATATTTTCTTTCGCGTATCATTCGCGAGTAGGGTATTTCGAATTAACACATCGAAGCACGAAACACCAGTTATACTGCCCACTGTACTACGTAGGTACCCCCAGTTTAACCGGTACGACGACGCTGATCGTAAACGTGGAGAACAGCAACGATAAGGCTCCGTACTTCACGCCCGAGACCCAACGTGCCGAAGTAACCGAGGACACGCCTATTGGCACTGTTTTCACGACCCTCAAAGCTACGGATCCGGACAGCGTAAACGTCGAAGCCTTGAATTTCGCTATATCCGAGCCGATCACGGCTATCGACAGGAACGGTCAACAGGTCAACGACAGTAAGGCATTTAAGGTAGGAGGAAAAGACGCGTTACAATGGTGTGCGTTTTTTTTTATCGGTTCATTGTTTCTTTGTAATCTTGAAATCTTTTGCTGTATTTTTTATCTACTTCATTATACAGATTGTTTCAAAATTCAGGCAAGATGTCATTTTGATAGAAAATACAGGTTCATAATTAAAGGTCGTACAGTTTTCATTGATTCGTAAGGTATACGGTGTAGGGTTACGTATGGAATAGCATATCGATCTCTATGGCTTTGCTAGTACATACTTGCTCCTGAAATTTTCAAGTCTTGCGTGAATTTTAGAATACTCTATTTATAATTCCTCGTATAATTTTATCACTTATCCTTCTATAGTATTTAATACGTATCGTGAATAATTTATTACGGCGTATCGTATGATTTCTACAAGTGGACTTCTTTCTCAGGACTTCTTCGCCGTTGATCGAGCTACTGGCCAAGTGTCCGTAGTCAGGCCACTGGATCGCGACAGCGCTGCGACTGTCAGCGTCACTATCGTCGTCAGTGATACTACGGCGCCCACGTTGCAGCAAGGGAGAGGTATTGAATAACATTGTAACAAGTTGCATGGGATTTGTTTGACGATTTTAGACGATCATCGATAAGACTCCTGACACGAGCCCTTTGATTTTCGCGGCAGGCACGTTGGTGGTCACCATAATCGATGTGAACCACATGGCACCGGAGTTTTTGAAGCCCTGGACGCGGGAAAATCCTCGGTATTTGATCGAGATGCAGGAGGAACAACCGACAGGGGCCATCGTTGGTGCATTTACTGCCACGGATGCCGATAGTAATATAGCTGGATATGCCATCGAACCACCGAGTCCTTACTTCAATATTGATAACGTTACCGGTTCGTTACCTTGTTGATAGTATTTTGATACATTTTACAACTTCATTCCACGATCGGTGATTCTTGGTCTATGGTGCAACCTATTCGCACACTTTATATTGTTTATATATTTTAAATTTCCAAAATAGAATTAAAGTATGTTAAGATTTATTTTAATACATGCCACTTTGTTTAGAAGATTTACTGTAATACACGTTATCTTGTTTCTTCTATCTGGAAACTCTTTTAACCCTTCGAAAAGTGGTTTGAATATTGTGAGATTTGTTGTGAAACACGTATTTCACAGGAATCGTAAGGACGAGCCAGTTGATAGACTACGAGGAGACGAAACAGCTTGAATTCACGGTGGTCGGTTATGACTCTGGAATGCCGCAACTTTCTGCCACAGCCAAAGTAACGGTTACGGTGATAAACGTGAATGATGAAGATCCGAAGTTTGAGAAGGAGTTCTATAATGCGTCTGTGAAGGAAAATTCACCACCTGGCACGCATGTCACCGTGGTCAAAGCTACGGACGGTGACGAGGGCTTATTTGGAGAAGTCAGTTATAGTTTAATAGGCGATCACGCTGCCGATTTTAATATAGGTAACATATCAGTTTTCAATATTTATTATACGATTTTAACTATTGCTGATAAAACGATTCAAAGTTCAGCACTCTGCAGAGTTAAGTACTTGGAATTATCAACTCAGGTTTCGTACTCCCAGAAAATTAAAACCTTGCTTTTTTTTCATAGCACGTTTAACATACGTCCGTTTCTCAAACGTCCGTAAATGATTAACACGTGCATTCTATTTAATTTCCATTAATGCTGCTTGCCTCACATCTCTATATCGTTGCACATCTCTACCATTTTAGAGTGCGACAAGTTTCAGCAGCTATGACATATTATTTACAGGACACGAAACCGGTGAAATTACGGTTGGCGGTGCGACTGTTCTGGACAGAGAAATAACTCCGGAGATCACCATAACGGTGATGGCGAGCGATGGCGCTCACGTGAACTCTCGACGAAGCACGACGGTGCCCGTACTCGTAAAACTGATCGACGTCAACGACAACAGGCCTATATTTTCGCAGCACAGTTACAGAGCCTCGGTCGCCGAAAATCTCTCCGTGAATCCACCAGCTCCGATTCTACAAGTAAACTAAGCACTTTAATCATGACAGTTGTACGGTTAGGAAATGCCTGAAAATTTGTACATTCAGTACAATAACTAAAAAAAAATTCTTTTCCCAAAGGTAAGAGCTGTTGACCATGACGAAGGTATCAACGGAGAAGTTTGGTATACGATCCTTCATGGGAACGAAAACGAGTCGTTTTCATTGAACCGCGAAACTGGCATTCTATACCCTGGCGCTGCTCTTCTTGGAAGGGCAGGTTCGTACAGAATCGAGGTGGAAGCTAGAGACGGTGCTGGAAATGGTCCGCATTCTGACAGATGTTACGTCGATATAAGAGTAACGCCCGTCAATCAGCACAAGCCTCAATTTGTCATGCCGGAATTAACAAACGCAACCGTGGAAGTACCAGAGGTAGTTCAACGATCTATGAAATTTCTGCACCCCTGCTGTCTTCCTGCACTCTCGCTTCACATCGTAATTTCAATGGTTCGAATTCCAGAATGCTGGTGTACCAAATTATCTTATACTGACCGTAAAGGCGATCGACAGAGACCCAGGGGAGAACGGACGCGTGAGTTATCATCTAAAAGTGGGGAACCGTAATATACAGGAGACCGAAGAATTCTCCATAGACCAGGAAACAGGCGAATTGCGATCGAAGATTATCCTTGATCGAGAAGTGAAAAGCAAATTCGAGGTAAGCCTCTTTTTATCTATCATACAAAAAACCAATAATGTTCGTCCCGATAAAACATCATATAAATCTCAGCTCGTCCTGGTGGCGACCGATCATGGAACCCCTACGGCTTACGAATCCCTGCGCCTCCTGACCGTCCAGTTGGTCGACACGAACGACAACGTTCCTCAGTTCTTCGAGGAGTACAACTTCCACGTGTCGGAGAATCGGCCCAAGGACTATCTCATAGGCAAGGTAACGGCGGAGGACAAGGACGAGGGTAGGCACGCAAAGGTCTATTATTACATCGAGGCAGGTTAGCATCATCGTCCTCTGCTAAACACTCCCTAACAACCTCCTCATTCCTCTCAAACGTCGCTCTTCCATCGCTAACAGGAAACGAGGACAATGCTTTCTACGTGGACAAGTCGGACGGTAGTATTTACGCGAGTAAATCGTTCGATCGTGAAATAAGGGACAAGTACATCCTGTCGATTCTCGCTTCGAACGATCCCGACATTTACATAAATCCGACCGACGCCAGTCGGCCCTTCGCGCACAGCACTGACCACGGCCACGTCAACGTAACCATAACGATCCTGGACGAGAACGACAATCCGCCTGTGTTCGAACGCAACGATTATTACGCCGGCGTGAACTCCATGGCGAACGTGAACGACTTCGTGACCAAAGTGACAGCCTCGGATCTGGACGTGGGCGACAATGGCACCCTACATTATTACGTTGCCAGCGCTAACCTTTACAAGTACGGCTCGGAGAAGCCGAGCGGCTCGATCGTGCCGAGTCCTTTCAACGTAACGCAGGATGGAAAACTCGTTACGAGCGGGTACATGGCGGAGTACAACCAGGACAGGTTCATAGTCGAGGTGATAGCAAAGGAAACGGCGATGCCGGAGAGATACGCGGTTACGAGAGTTCATGTAGGTGTTTCGTGCTTTATTCATCGCTGTACTCGTCGTTACGCTTGATTGTATTCTTGGTTTACCTTTGTTCTTGGTTTTGCGAAGGTCTGGGTGTTCGAGCCTTCCCAGTTGATCAGAGTTATTCTCTCACGACCCCCCGAGGAGGTCAATCGGGAGCGTGACGAGATCGTATCGGAGTTGTCGAACGCAACCCAAAGCAGAGTGGTTGTGGACGATATCAGATATCACGTGGATGCTTCTGGACACATTCGTCGAGAATGGTGAGAAGAGTATCCTGGGGAAGCGTATTATGCGAGATGATAGCGATGTTATCGAGGATATATAAGTGCTTGATATACAAGGGATTTGTTTATATTGGGTATATTAAGAGATGTATTTTCGTTTAGGTGTGACATGTATCTTCACGTGGTAGAACCAAAAACGCAAACCATCGCACCGATTCCCCATGTACTCAAAGTAATCGATGCCAAATACGACTTCCTGAAGGACTACTATGCTGGATTTGCGATAGAAAATGTTGTGGTACGCCTTACTGGTCACTGCGTAATATAGGATACTAATGAAGTTAATATTAATGGGAATATTTAACTATATATTCTTGATTATTATAGCCCGCATATGCTGGTGTTCAAGAAGAGCCATTTGATCCTGCGTTAGCTGCCCTGATAGCTCTACTAGTTGTCCTGTTAGTGGGTGCGGTTACAGTTACGGTTGTATGCTGTTGCCTACGGCATTGGTGAGTGTCAGAAAAAATCATTCCTAATTCTGTGTTTCATAATTCATAATTCCGATCTCTATATATTTCAGGGTGATAACGGTGCCAAATGATATACGTAAAAAGGATGGTCTGATCAAGAAGCAGATAATCGATGAGTTGAATACGACGGAGAATCCTTTATGGATCGAACAGTACGTAAACGAGTAAATTACTTTTATGAGTATAGCAGTGTTCTTCCAATATGCACTTTTAATATAACTGTGATTATATTTGCAGGAAGCTGAAGCTGTACGAAGAACAAGAATTAACGATGCAGGTATTCAGCGAGCCTGAGGGTGGCCTTGGTACGGAGAGACGTGGGAGTGGTGTTAGCGTCGGAATGGGAGATACTTCTCAGGATAACACCTACGCAACCATTCAGCACCCATTGCCTACAAACAGGCATCGTCCGACTACACCAGACTATACGACACTTCCAGGAAATCATAATGTAATGTAAAACTTTCTGAACTTTTCATAATCACCTTAATGCTCAATGGATTCTTAATATGGCCAACAGTATTATGATTGAAGTACACGGATGAGAGCCTTAATAAGTGAAATCTTATTACAGTTGTACGAGTCAGCAATGGGTTTTCAAGGATCAACATTTCAGCCATCATCCAACGTAATGCCACAGCTTACCCTTGATCGCGATGGCCAACCCCAATTTGTTTCAGGGCTAGTATAAATTAAGTTTTATGCCAACCCCCCTCCCTCCCACCACCACCCTCATTTTGTTCATCTATGTGTAATTTCATCGCCGTACGTTGTACCTCTTTGTCCACGTCTCTGTCTGTTGCACGCGCCTCCTTAAAAATACACTCGCATGCACACACCTTGTTTGACAATAACCGAGTAGTAGTACGTTTAGGTTTGTCTGCGAGTAGACGCGTGTATGAGAGGAGCGAGAGTTTCCCTGAATTAAGCAGCAAAATCTACTCTGATCGTATAATTTTGCTATTTCAGTTCGAACTCTTCCTCAACAGCATGTGAAGAATTCAAGATGAAGAGTGACGACGAACGACAGTCAATATTACTGCAGTAAATATTCCCTGTAGCTGGTGTGTGCATGTATATATGTGTGCGTTGCCAACCTGTGGTCCTATCTAACTTATTGTTAGATCTATTGTTAGGAAAATCAAAACTGCTAGGTAATAGATACTGTGAAATAGCTTGACGACCGAAGCTTGGCACGACAGATATATGTATATAAGTGAATGTGTAGATTCCGTCCAGCCCAGTTTTTCTTATCAATTCCTCATTAGTTTAATATGTATACGACATTGTGTACGAAGAAGTAAGTACTTATATTATCGTTACTTTCTTACTGGGATATACACTGTATATCGTTGCCATATTTTTGGCATCCATACAATAATTTTGTTGTAGCCGAGAGGATGAGGTGCATTTTGATAATATGCGTTACCATGAGATGCAAAAACCATGGCGTTTTATACACCCTTTGATTTACGTCTCATGCTAATAGTTTATTTATTTAAGTTAAACTTATACGACTGATTTCTTTCTGATTAATCTGTGATTTGATTGCGCCCATGTATGGATGTGATGACAATTGTTTGATGTTACGTATGAGTCGCTGGTGATGGGCGGACATAGTCATATCATAGTTAGACAAATGAAGACGTTCGCATCAAATTTCAGCATTATTTGGGAATACAGCTCATGCGACGATCACATCATCCTTTTAACATGAAACCTAAACCGTCCTCAGCTCAAAGATAGGTACATTGGGGTTTATGAAATTTACTGCGAACGTTTCTCAAGGCACAGTATATCATCATGTACTCGAAAATCAGTAACTTAACTATGATCAAGTTATTTCTAAGATCATTTAATGTAAAACTATTATCAGCATCATGATATTACTAGACGGTTATGAATATTCCAGTTAGCAAAGTGTCTGTTTATTAATTACAAATTTATTGTAATATTGTAACATATTTTATGTAAGTCATTAATAAAAAATATTCGTACATCAATTAATTAATTATATTTGATATCTGCAGGATGAAACTGTCACTCTTAAAGAAAAGTTATCTTTTACGAAACTTTCTTTTCTGCTTCATTTTTTGCATGAAATTTATCTTTTGTCTTCAACGTATAATCTAGAAGTTGAATTGTTGACTCTGGTTGATCTGTCCACAATTTGTATCCTTTTCCTGTTGGATATCTTTTACTATTCATACAAGTTAAGCATGTGTACCTAATTCCTTTTACACGCTTTGACGATAATCTCACTCTTGCTGTTTCTCCAGGTATAAGCGGAGTTTGACATCGTTTGCATATCGTCCTTTTTACACTAGGTTCCCTAATAATATAAATAATATGATTGCATACGACTCACAAAGAATGTGGATAATAAAGACAATTTCCTTATAACAAAATGGTATACTTACATACGTAATACTGCCTTTCTAGCACAAGCAACCATCATATTATTGTAATACGATGCTGCTACTCTATTTTTTAATGCCATCAAGTGACTTGCCTGGAATAAATCACGAAAATAGGCATATAGCATAAATAACATTTCCTTTACTGCATCGTTTGTTACTCTAAACGTCAATAACGTCCTAATTGAATAGTAAATCAGAAAAAAAATGTTACCTGATATAAGTAATTCATTCTTTCAAAAACATCTTTACCCTGACATGCTCTAGTTTCGTTTTCTACAAACAAGCGTGAAAAAAACAAATTTGTTCGAATTATACCTTTGCAATGATTATATATATATAAATTGTACTAGTATTTATCAAGCTTTAAAAAATACTTACCCATAATATGTCCGTTACGTACAATTTTTTAAAAACTTCACTTTTCATACGCTCTAATGTGTGAAGAAATATGTTGCACACGCTCGAATCTGTCACAGCATGTAAACAATTATTTTTATCATTTTAATATCGGAATTAAGATATTTTCATTAAATTTCACATTATAAGTATATAAACGTGATATAAAACTATGTGTTCTTCATAAGATTATCGCAGTATTTATATCCAAGATCATTTAATTCCTCCTTACAACCGGCTCACTAAACGTAGGTTAGGTTACCAACTTCTCTGCAGGCACAGAACAAATGCATGCAGCCTTATGACTGATGTACATGTATCTATATTTCACAGTCTATACTACATCTGGTGGGTAAAAGAAATGACATATTGTAATCATAACGTAACTTTATAATCTCAAAGTAATCTAATGTGTATATCAAATTTATAGTTTTAAAAATATATAAATATACATTTGTTGTGCTCGGTTTTAGTCTAATCATTTCTTAACACATATATAATAAAACTCTGTGTTACTATAATTCAATTTCTATTTAAAATATATCTTGATAAATTATTTACATATATTAAAGATAAAATGCATAATTTCTAACTACATAGGCAAATGTCGTACATAAATAATTTATTTCCTCAGAGCATTGTAATAGTGCTTTGAATAAAGAGGATGCTGTGGTTTTTCTCTTATAGGAGTATGCCAGGCATTCTGTTTCCTGGCATTAGGGGTAGGAGTTTCTATTATAGATGTCAAATTTTGCACTGGTGTCATTTCCGTATGAGATTTGCAATTTTCAGTTAACGCCGTTGTCAAATTTCTGTCTATTTTCTTTTTCTGTTTCCAACATAGATCAGGCGTTAACTCTACAATTACAGTTTCTACCTGCTTCTCAGAATCTCCATTGGATTCAATATCAATTTCAGGGCTTGTATTACTGAAAACAAATGCATAAAATAACATTAGGAATACTGTCATAATATGAGTCACAAGTAGAACACAAACTCACTTGCTCGTTTGTTTGCTTATATAATGATTGTAACTGTAATCCGAGAAAGCACTTTCTAGATCATCGCACTGATCTTTCAGGTCCTCGTAAGTTTTCTTGGCTTCTTGAAAAAGCTCATCCATGCTGACAGTGGATTTCTCTATTTCAGAACTAATCCTTTGTACGTCATCCTGATACCATTAAGAAGACGAAATGCTCATAGTTGAAGCCAATATACGATATACCATTTACAGGATTCTTAGATCGATAAAATTTGTTCAAACCTGCGTTGTTCGTATAGAATTCAGTATCGAGTCTGCACAAGCTTGTTTCTCTTCAGTACATTCACCGTATCGCCGCATGAAAATGTTCGGGAGCTTCCACGCCTCGGTCAATTTATCGATGCCCTCGTCAATTTGTCGTGCCTGTGATACGATTTTCTCAAAATCATATCCACTCATTTTCACTAACAAGCTTCACAGTTTATTCAATGTGAATACTTTTTGAATTTACTGGTTTTCAAATAACCGACGTATCGACGCAACTTCGCATGGTAGCCAATACTATGTGCGTAAAAATCTCTAGATCTACTTTAGCCTGCTTTCACGGGGGATATGCATATTGCACTGCGTTGCTTTAGCAGACCCGAAGTTGCAGCAGACCAAATATTTTAGATCCAATCACAATTCCAGTAACCAAGCCTGCATAAGTTTCTATTTCTCCGATACTTATAACTATGATCCCTACATACATAATTACACTTTCTCCTTGCGAACTTTAAGGAGAAGCCGGAATACTTCATTACGTGTACATTACGACGTGTACTTCATTCTGACACGCGAAAAGCGCCTGAAAAAAAAGTCTATAAAATATCAGCATGTATTTTAATTTTAATCGTTGACAAGACATGGTGTAATAAAAAATGTATTCTAGATGATACTGATGTTTACATTTCCTTCGAACGACGGAGGCCTGTTCGAAATTTGTGTTCCAGCAATGAAATTGTTACCTGTCCACGTGCATAAGAACTGCATATGGTACCAACCACCGTATACTAGGAACAATTTACATGCAATTGCAAATATCGCACCAACAATATTTGATTATAAAACAGATACCGCTGGCAGCCGAGAAAATTAATTTGTTTGCGGTGCTTTATCGCGTCGTATCGCGATCATTTAACGTATCCGACAGCGAAGCACGGCCTTAATTGCGTTCTACGCGGACGTCTCATATGTATATGCCTGTTACAGCCATATCAACGTCCATTTTCAGTCGCAAGCGTTTGTAACGGACTTCCAAGCAATATTAAAGGATGGTGTGAACTGTGAAAGCAAAGTCAGACCTGAAATTGTGAACTGCACGTGAACACGGTTCATGAATATCCGAAATTAGGTGAAACCGGTAATGGCCATCGTAAAATTAAAAAAAAAAGAAATTGCACCGTGATACATCGTTAGAAATGTAGCTCGTGTTATTAAGGAAAAGAAAATAATAATAAGAATAATAATATATAATAATAACCACCGTTTCGTGTGCTTTACCTTAACGACCGTTTTTATTAACTAAGGTTAATAACAAATTCATTTGTTCCATGACTTCCCCACTCAATATTACGTGAGTAAATGAATTTCACACCCAATTTTTATATTTACATAACGTAAAAAAAAAAAGAAAGAGCGGTGCAATTAACGCGGGCATAAGCCCCGACGTTCTCGAGTAACAGCTTATCCTACGTGGAGTTCGACAGTCGTAGATACATGACACTGAAGTATATCGTTAAGAAATTGCGTATGTTTCGATCTAAATGAAATGGCAACGCTATCTGTCACAGCTTTGACGTATTCTCGTTTTAGGTTAACAGAAAATGACAGTATTAGAAACGGAAGAAGACCCAGATAAACGTTCAGTTCCCCCAAGAAAGAAGTTTTGTCTATCTCTTTCGGGCCGTGAACGTATATTTTCCAACATCTCTCAGGTGCCTCGTACATCTGCAAAGGAAAGCCTCCTGGACAGACAAGATTTCGCGTATAGTATGTAGACGCTGTTATATTACAACGGAATGTAAGATTGTGCGAGTTGAAAATTGTTTTGGGTGGAAAGCATGAACTGCTTAATTTTGGAAAGTACATATCGATGTGTATTAACGATAGAACGTCAATGGGTATTGGAGTTGTTGCATATGATCGTTGGTGCTATAATTTACTTGTGTTTTTCTTGTGGAATTGTAATAATGTTGCAACTGTGTGCATTACAAAGGTACGAGCAAAATGTTGAATGGCTACCGAAGCCAGATAAGCAACCATCAGGATGGAAACTACGATGTACCGGGTAGCGGTACGGAAGGATTAAGGATAGCTACCCTGTGTAATTTAGGAAATACTTGCTTTTTAAACAGTGTTATATACACTTTACGGTTTGCACCATCCTTCCTGCATAACCTGCATCATTTAGCGACCGACTTATCTAACATAAATGATAAACAGATCCAAACTAAAGTAAGCCATATTATATTCAACAGGTCAATTAAATATTTAACGACGAATACTTTAAATGTAATGACTATTGTGGAAAAACTTTAAATATAGGATAATCCTCTAACGTTATGTTCTTTTATTCAGGTTAAATCTTCATCTTTGGGTAGAACTGGTGTCTCCCTAACTTCCAGCGGCAGTCGTAGTTGGAGTAGCAAAGATTTATTAACATTAGCTGGGTCCGCTGCGGATAGTAACAAGCATCGGATACAAATAGCAACGGAGAAATTGCACGAATTATTTATGGCACTCAGAGCATCCGAGGCGAGAGAAAATAGCGAGCCTTATCAACCGGATGCATTTTTACAAGCACTTAGGTACACATCACGCTCCAAAATATATGAATTATTCGAACGACCAATGCATACATATACGTAACTCACGCGTACGCTCATTTCAGAGAAGTTAATCCTATATTCGAAGGGAATCAGCAGCAAGATGCTCATGAACTTCTGGTATGTTTGCTCGATAACATTAGGGAAACATTCCAACTATTAGTAAGGCACAGGGAAAGTCAGTTTGGGCAGAGTAACGGCGGGTTTTCCGAATTTTCCACCGAACATTTGGCGGACGTGCAATCGGAGAGCGGCAGTTCCGGCAAGAGGAGTATTCGCAAATCAAGGAAGAAAAAGAAAATAACGACCAGAGGAAGCGCTGTTTGTCTCGTGCAATCAAATCTAAACGGCATCTCCGTATCCTCCAGGCCATTCGAGAATGGTCACGCTGATTTTGCTGAGAGCAACGGAGACGTAGGAGTTCACAGGCCCGAAAGTAAAAAGTGCTTCATCTCGGAGGACTTCGAAGGAGTGAGCCTCTTACGAACGACGTGCCTCGAGTGCGAGCACGTTACAGAACGCAAGGAGACTTTCTGCGATATATGTGTACCTATCGACATCGATCGATCGAACGAAAAGGGTAAATATAAGAGACCGCGATGTCCCAGGAACGATTCTCAATGATTTAACACGATACACCATATCTTGATTCACAGACGACGATGCGCGCACAATAGATAGCAGCGAAGTGTACAGACGTGCCGTAGTCACCAGCGAGCTTCTTTGGGGCAGGGACAAGTATTGGTGCGCACGTTGCCTTCGATACAACGAGGCACGAAGGGCAGTGTGTTTTCCATCCCTACCAAGATTACTGATTCTGCAGTTGAAAAGATTTTCCACGGCTGCCGGGTAATTACACGTCCATCATACTTACCCAAGTACTTTCAGTATCGTACATTACCACAATTCACCCCTCATATTTTAGATCAATGGAAAAGATCAATAACCACATGCCGACCCCTTTGACACTGCAATGCTTCTGCGAGGAATGCAACAACGATCAGACGCGTGGAAGCACGGCTGGGAGGTCAGAGGCACGCCACGTGTATAAACTCTATTCCGTTATCATGCACCAGGGTGCAACGATGACCGCCGGTCATTATGTAGCTTACACGCGTCTACCCGACGAGTCCGCTTTCACGGAGTACTTTCAGTGCGACAGGGACAACAAGCGGCAAAATTCGAGCCAGGGTGGCAGCGGCACGAACGCTAACTCGTCCTCCTCCGACAAAGCGTCGGGGATAATGAGATACTTTCGAAGCAAGTCGAGCGTGACCGAGAGCAAGGAACAGGTGGTGAGGGTCGGTTGTAGGAGCATGGATTGCTGCGGTATCCGGCGCAACAAGCATCCCAGCACGTGGCTGGAATGCGACGATGAAGCGGTACACGTTATCCCCTTGCGAGAGCTCGAAGATAAATTAGCACCCAACCCACGAAACTCTGCCACCCCCTATCTCCTATTTTACGTGAGGTCCATGGCATAGGTAAATCCTCTTCCAGAAGCCGTATTAAACGCTGCATCAGTTTTAAATCAAAACAAGATGAGTGAGATGGGCCTCCCAAACTTTCCCCCCCCACCACCACCCTCTACTCACACTGACCGCGCTGTGATGTCTCACACATTCCAGATCCGTTTATCCTGTACGAAACTGTATTGGGCTTAGATGAACGTGTATAATTTCGTAGAAAATAAATTATGTACCACAATCGTGTCCGATGTTAGACTTCGATAATCGGACGAATAGCGCAGTTCTACGCGACGGATGGCCGCCGAAGTCGATGAACGATCTGTAAACGGGAACTGTCGGTTTGCATTTAGGTGACTAATTTCTAGTTTCGAACTGGAGTACTTTATGTTTAATAATCTGTCTCTGTAAAAATAAAAGTCTGTATTCTTGATTTCATGTTCTTCAGTGAGGTTGTAGACACTGCCACTAGGTGGGAGCATCGGAGGGAGGCCTGAATCGCGTGAGTTTACGCCGATCGACGTCACTGTTATGTTCTTTAATTATTCACAGGCAGCCTTACTCACGTGATACCAGCGACTACTGAGCTAGTTCGTATTGTAACTATCGTTGAAATGACAATCAGAGTTTAATTAATATGCACATGTACAATTATCGGGGAGGGGTTGGGGGGGGGGGCAGGTACATATCCTCACATGCTGTTAATTCTATTATCGATAATAATTAATATTGCACGATTTTAAGCATATTTTTTAAGCATCCAGCGCGTTATTTAACTTAAGATATTTCAAAAAATGATCTTATAATACTTACCAAAGAATTGATAAATATTTGAAATAAATCGATTAGAAATATAACGGTAAAATCCTAGATCATTGTTCGAGATGTGAGTGAAGTGTATTTAATGAATATTATGTTTTATCCAAAATCATGAAGCTACCACTGTATATGCGAGCCGCTAGATCGAGACGCTGGCATATAATCGCTCATTGTTCCTTGTGCATTGTGAATCGATAGATTAAAATTACAGGCATATCTATATGAGCGAGAAAGACCATTATGCTTCCGCTCACACCGAAAAAATTGATTAACTCGACGTTTCTGTTCCCTTGGAATCCCCTCCATTTATCGAATAAAAAAAATAAAAACTACGTAACCACATACGTGTCCAAAAGGATATCGATCGCGTTACTTTATTCTTCCGATATTATTAAATGACGATCGTTATTTTATCGTAGGAAAATTTATTGGTACAAATCGAAAGTGGCTCATTGATCATGAATTCGAATAAATTCAAGAATGGTGGTATTAATATCCTTTTTCGGTTGTAGTACAGGGTAATATTCTGGGCGATTGCGTGTGTACAGAAGCAAGTAAAAATTCCATCAAAATTGGTGCGTGTGCGTTGCGATGTTCGTATATCAATCATACGTGGCTACATCCATATATCGATTGTCTCGATAGGGGTCAGTAGTGGAGTCGCATTCAAGCTGCCAGTCAGACATACCGTCGTTTCTTCTACTTCCAGTCGTGACACATTCGAGTTTTGTACCTCTAAGTAGAATTCGCTTTCGTATCGGGCATGCAACAGCCGACATTCGATTGAGTAAGGTAAATCAATGCAAGATCCAAATTTTATCACGGAATTTCACAATTGTCCATCGGCTCCCGCGCCGTAAGTTTTGTATTTAGAGAAAAGTAGAACGACACTATTAATTGCGCTTTTTTTCATTAATTTTTATCACCACCGGTTTGATTTCAATGCGCCTGTATAAAATTTTGTTTATAAAAATTTACGTCAATCCCTAATTCGTATAAAGTGAAATATAATAATGGACTGTAGATATGGGAAGTATAATATAAATTTCAGTTATTATAATCGTGAATCGTATTGTATCGAGTATTAAAATCCAGAAATGTATATTTCTTTTCATGCAGTTACATTAAGAACGCGGTTCAAAGAAATATATGACATGTATCTACTTTACTTTTGGTTACGATTGGTTACAATTCGATCTTAAATTACACGACTGACAGATTAATAATGCCACCATTTATCGAGTTTTCTGCGATCTTTAGTTTTCTACCTATAGTTATTTAAATTAATTCTGTGCTTTATTTACATAATTTTCGAGTTAACGACATACCCGAGATTTATTCGCCGATAGCAATTTAACTCCGATTTGTATTACTATATGGTGAGTATAGCGCTGTAATTTTTAAATGTGCGTACCTCGATGTCGGCACGATACACGCTTAAGAAGGCAAAGGTTTTTTTATATTAAAAATCTTCGTAAAAGGTTGCACTGATGTCTTGCACGATGTCAAAATGGATTATATTTTTTTTCCGATAATTAACAGAGGGATCGAGAGATACAATCCATTTTTACGTCAGAACTCGATGCAAAGAATAAACATGAATCCCTTTATCAATATCTACAGTAAAACTTATTCTGAAGGACAACGGTAACTTACGTTTTATTCGATGTCGAAAGCTCACTTTTTTCCGGTATCATTATCATTTAAAGAGGATGACAAAAACTCAAAGTGTTTCCGTGGCACGTAACATGCATTTCTTGTCATACTGAAAAAAGTATAATCAATACATTCAGTGCTCAGAGTAATGTCGGCAAGTAAATGGATGTCACTGTAATATTGACTCCGTGTTACTAAGTTACCTGAATCGTGCACGGCTCACCGGATATCACATTCTAGTTACAATCTCTGATTAATTTTGCAGAGCGTATCCATTTTTTGATGAATATGTTTGCCGATATATCGAAATCATGACAATGGAAATAATTAATTGCATTCGAAAAATAAAGTACCTTTTAGATTTATAAAACAAAATAGATAAAAGACGTAATAATAATTACGCGATTCCATCGAGTAATATACTAAATTATAATATATTGTATTCCATTGCCAGCGAATTATATTAATGAAAAATATGCATCTAAAGGTATTCGATATTAACCGCCATTTTTTTACTAATTTATTTTTTATATCAATATATCTCGAGTTTATGAGAATATTTTCGAATTGTTTCACCGTATATCACATAATTTATTTGTATTTATCGTCCGAGGAACGTCATCGATCATCCCTTATTATTCTACTTATCCATTGATTTCAGGCGCTACTAAAAACAATAAAACCTTACTATGAAGCATCAACAAGTTTCGGTGGACTTCGTAAACATGGTGTTTACGGCTTTTTCGTATTTGGCTCTTGCTGGAGCCGTTTGGATATTCTTGCGTCTAGTCCAGGCCTGTTTTTGGCTTCCGCGCCATTTGAAAAAGCAGAACGACGTTCAGCGAATGTTGCAGGATAAGGTATTTGAATTCTATCCCACAAACTAATAAAGAGCCATATATGATCGATATAATATCTCGAATTTTGTTCAAAAATTATTTATTGACACGCGGAGAACGAAATTAAAGATACACCGATACTCATAGAACAGCTGAACATTTAAACAAATTTGTTATTTAAAATTAACAATAGTATTCGATATTCTAAAAATATCAAATATCAAGTGCAAAAATTAATTTAGCGTCCTTCGAAGAAATTGAAAATTTACAGAAAAATCCTCATAGTATATTTATAATCCTGAAAGTATTCGCTAGTATTTTCAAAGGCCTAAAATATTAAGAAAATATTCATTCTTGAGATAGGATTATAATTTATTCAATAGATGCACACAATGTATCGGCAAATCTGACATATTGGAAACCCGTTTTTCCGTACTAGGTTGAGAGCTACGAGAAGTATATTCTGGAATGCGAGGAAAAGGAGAAATCCATGGAGGGTAATCAGGAAACCGAAAACGACAAGGCAACCGAGGACAACATCACGAAATCGCAGGAGTGGAAGGAACGAAGAGAATGTCTGGAGATGTTGAAGAGGGAATTGAACAGAGTTAGGGACGGCGGTGATCCTTACGACTGGGATCATCTTCTGGACGAGGAGCTCGAGAAGAACGGGGATTTTATGGAGATAGACGAAGAGGACGAGGAGAGATGTATCGATAAAGTACAGCTGGATGCAAAACCGAAGGAACGTGGAAAGCAGGGTATCAATTTAGAACCGAAGAAGCACCAGTAACTCTGTTCGATATCCACTTAAGGATAACTGACAAAATGCAAGTAACGCTTTTTTTTTACAACGTAGTTACCATAGTGTCGTTTAAGATCAAATCCCCGAGTTTCCAAAAAAAAAAAAAAAAGAAAAAGAAAAAAAAACTCGTGCATGCTGCACAGATATTTTCTACGTGCATCGTATTAGGTGCTGCTCGAGAGACCGTCTTTTTTACGAAAAAAAAATGTGAATCCAGGGATTTAATCAGGGAGACAATTGGGAGAGTACGAATGAAAATTCAATTTTCAGACCAATCACAGTGTTATTTGTGAGACAAAATTTGCAAATAACTACCTCAAAATACGCGTGCCTTTTCTCAAAATGTATTGTAACAATGTTGAATGTAGATAAATGTATTTGCGCAAAATGCGCGAATAGGGCTCCGCCATCGATCGATTATTGATACGGAGGAGAGTCAAACACGGATTATATCGATCGCGTTAGGGAGGAAATGCTGCATTGGTGTGTGCAGCGAGAGATAAACATCCACGATACGAGACCACCTCCAAGTATGCCAGAAGTATTTACTTACATACACAGTATTCGTGTATTTACGTAAGCATCGCGCAACATGTCCTTTCAGTGGTAGATTTCACATTCTCACACCCGTATATTTGCATGAGAAATTACTCGACTAAACGTGGTTACCACGCGGTAACAGGAAATTCGCGAACCAAGCAATCGATGATACACGATTGGTTTTCGAAAACAGTACCTGCAGTTTTGACCGTTGTTATATTTTTATATCGTACATGTCACGTTATACACGTCGATTAAGTGTGACATCAATTTAAGCAAGTTATGGAATGAGATATTTATATTTATTTTACGTATAGACTATTCGATGTTTCGGTACGCATTTAAACGGAATAAGTTTCTTCTTTTCTCATTACATTCGAACACCGTATACAAAAGTTTGTAATATAATCGGCCCTCGCATGTTTTGATGTTATTGACACCTAGTTTGCAGTCTCTTAAGTCTCTTTAATCGTAAGTAAAATATATGTTATGTGTATATATTATTACATATCACTATCTGATACGGTCGTACAAATACAATTTGCTAAACTAACACTGTAAAACGTAATATAATTATGATGAACGTCAGTATTATTTCTGAACGTATTTTTAAATGACACGCGTTCGAAGGATTTGTAAATTCGTGTATTTTGACATTTAATGAAATTGAACAATATAGAAGTTGTAGCGATCCAGCGTTTTTATAAGTACGTACCAACTTGTTTGTCAGAAAAAAAAATCTTTACATTTATAACAACCAAGTTCCACATGATTGTCTTAAAAGAATTTGTGCCCTATCCCGTTTCAGTTATGATTTCGCATCGTTTTTTATTTTCCCTTAGATTCCAGTACGGTTCCAGCGTGTCTCCCTAAAGGTAATTCGAACAATTAATTATATAAAGTTATTAATCTCTTCATAAACGTCTCCGAAATTCAGTGCCATTAATACAACACTAGGAAGTGCTTATCTCCTCAAGATACGTTCGCCTTGTTTCCTTTTCCATTAGTCTCGACGAATGTGCTTGAAGCGAAACGCAAATACTACAATCTTCAAACACAGAAACGGGAGCCAGGAAACTTTGTAGACCATGTCATTACCGTAAGAAAATATTTTAGCCGACAGACGATCTCCTACGATCGCCTATTTGAAATCCTCCATTTGAGATCCGCTCGATAGGATCGAATTCGCATATTCAATCGATACAATATACATCGTGGTCGATCGGTGAACGATGAATGAAAATAATTGTGCTCCTTTTCACCACAATATATACATCATCTCTCCATTGCTTTCGGGGGTATATTTCAGGAGGTGAATCGCGAACAGGCCTCGAAGCCTTTATCTGGCAGGTGCAATTACGGCTTCTTAGGGACAGGTGCACGATGCCTACATCGCGATACCAAAGCGCCGCGAGTTTCACGGGCTCAAAGTCAAGGCCACACTCGAGGGACGAACTTAAAAAGGAGCCACGTTTGCTGGCGCGGGCCCAAGTGGAACGCCGATTATTTTCTTTGCCCATGAAGCGCCGGAGGTCGCTGCGCCACTTCATCCACGTATTACGTGTGCATGCAAGAAGCCAGGCCGCCTGCGCGGATCATTTTTCTCCCGCCGCCGTCTACAATTAGTTTTTTTTTCCCTCCCCGCCGATCGACGTATTAGCCTTTGTCGTAAATCCATGCATCCTCGTGCGAAAATATACGCGAGTCGAGTATGATGGATGGACTTCCTCGAAGCGAGGATAGGGACGGATTGCGGGGGAAAAAGGATTACCAATCGATCATCGATACTGACTCCGGCCGATAAGGTTTTTTGCCCGATTCTCTTTCCTCTCCCAGGTTCCTGCGAATCCTCGATTCAACCATCGTCCCACGCGTCCTGAAGCGACGAATGGCGAGGATTCTTGGGGATTTTGTTGTATTTAGAAGGGAGCGCACTGTGGTCTCAAGACATTTTTTGCACTGCGATTTCTTCTTTGTTTATTTCTGACTATCGATCGGTGTAGACAGTTTGCTTAGGAACGAATGAGCTGAGCTCGCGCGTTTCAGACCTTTTCCTTCAAGGTGGATTCCTTGGCACAGAAGCCACGATGTACATACGTGGGGAATTATTAAACCTGTGTGAGAACCCGAGAGTTTCGGGTGCATATTCAATTTTCGGGTCGGATCGGACTTTCGAAAGTATCTTGCGAGGTATGAATATCGTGATTCCTGAAATTTCTAACGCGCGTATTACGTTTTATGAGGAGTCGTGTTAATCCGTTGGATGTTTACGTCGAGTATACTCATCGTGAGAAGGTAGCATTTTTTTTTTAATAATAAGTATGCTCGTCGCTGTTTAAGAATGATCAATGCACACAAGTGCACGCTTCCAAGATCAAATACCACGTTTGAAGGATTGAGACATGTTTAGCATCGGGGATTTTGTCCAGGCGTTTCGCATTTCAAACGTTTTTTTAAATTTTTGGTATCTACTACTAAGGTCATTATAGGCTTGGGGATCGCTTGCTGCTTAAAATGTATTTCAAATTAGACCGAATTTAAACTCACATCTTCCGCGTGGGTGTTCTCTCTCCACTACATCACCTAAAGTAATTAAAACTTTGGAACATCAACTCCGAAGAATTTTCCGTGCGATATATGCACTTTAGCGCTACTGATTAAGAATCCATTTTCAATCACAAGTTTTAGGCTAAATAACCGCACCGATCGACACCAAAAATTAATCAATTAACATCCATTAAACGTGTATACTTGCCACCTCCGGATTTAAATCAAGCAAGCAAATTGATATTGACAAGAAAAGTCAACCGAAAAAAAGTTAAAAAAAAGGAACCCCCTCTTTTCCTTTTCCTTTCTTTGTCAAATCCATTTCGGCACCGACACAAACATTTGCCCCAGGGGACCTACTCTGTTTTTAAGACAGATTCCAAATCATCACAGCTACCCTATACATATCACATGAACAACTGTTAGTGATAGACGCCATTCAAAACTCAAAGTCTCCCGCGTGCAAACCCAAACTTCTCTCCACCACATCAGACCGTAGCTCTTCTCCATGGGATTCTCGGTTGCTCTTATTCCGAACGATCTCACGCGGAAATCCATCCTCCCGAGGCGTGTTTCCAGGCAGGCACGACAGGTGGCGCTGCGGTCGGCCATGGCGCGTAGAATCCGCGGCACTTCGTCGTCCGGGGGGCGCTGCGAACGATCGGGTGTACGAGGGCTCGTGCACGAAATTGGCCCTTCGTCGCTGCTCAGGCCGGCTGCATTAACAACGAGTGCATCGCGCGATTAACGAGCCGCGTAAGTTCCCCGGGAGAAGGACAGTCGGTGTAAACCGGCGATGTCGTCGGCCGGCAGTCTCGTCACGCCATTGCGAGGGTAGCCGATGTACAAGCTCGTCGCGGACCTGGAGACCGGGGACAGGAGCAGCAGCCATGCCGAGGCGCAACCCCCAGCGGCCGGGGCTGACGAGAATGACAGCGACGAGTCCTCGTCGTCTTGCCAGCTAGGGAACGCCGGCAGCAAGTAAGTGAGTAAGTAGATGGATAGACGAATCGACGGCCCGCGCTGCTCGACTCCCCTACTGCCTCCGTTTCCTCCGGAATACGCAATCCGGAGGGGTCGATGACACGCGTGCGATCAAAGGATGCTGCTCGAGGCGATCGAACGAGGATTCTAGGTCTCGAGGATTTGGCAAAGCCCCATATTTACGCCTCGTAACCGCTTCGTCTACCACCTCGATTCACGCCACGGATCCTTGGTAGTTCGAAAGTCGTCTTAAAGCGAGTATGACAATTGATTACGGTGGTTGCTCGAGGGGGATGCATGTAAATAAGCGTGAATCGACATTGTTATCTCGAGTGGTCGGCAGGTGTTCTCCTTCCGTGTCACCTCGATTACGAAACGAGCGTGCGAGTTTGTTTTGACTAGCCGATGCCCCTACTGCCGGGGTAATAATAGACGGATGCTAGGGGGTTCGTGATCGGTTAGGAAGGATCGCGATGCAGGGTCGAAAGGCCGGTAGTACGGATGTTATGGCGCGACTTACGTGGACCGTTTCGTGCGTTAAGCGTGATACGTGGTGCGTGTACACCTCGCAGTTGGCATTTGACGCGTCTGCGCGCTGAGATGATCGCCACGGCGAGCAGCGTTTCAGAGTTAAGTTTACGGCGGACACTTATAGTACCGCGATTTCGGGGCTACGATAGCATAACCCCGGGGGAATTTTGAATCGATCCTCTCGCCCTCCCGGCTTTCAGCGTTGGATGCTCCACCAAGCACCGTTGATGTTATGAAACGTTTATCATAACCAGGGATGATCGCGTTAAACGATGAATGTCCTTCCCCTTCCAACGTGGCTTTTTATCAGGTTGTGCCAAAAGTCTCTTTCGCTCGAGAAGGAAATGATGGTTGCACGACGTATTTGTTTCGTGTTATTTTGTCGAATTATGCATAGAACTGGAAGAGGACCGAAAGAAGAAGATTACGAGATTTGACAAATCAGGTTTCACGTTTGTATAAATATTGCCAGATAAAGTAGCAGTATGCAGATTGCGGAAGACACTTTTGGGACAATCTAATACCTTGTCGGGTGCATCTTTTGTTATTGAACACTACCGCAGTATAATAAAATCGAATTTAAACTCGTAGCGACTAGGTCTTAGGTTTACGGCGAAGACGTCAACTCTGGTATTTTGCACGCGATACGCGTGCACAGGTATCATCACGATTTACCCTGAGCATTAGGACACCAATGAGTTAATCTTAACAGCAAATAAGGAGAAAAAAAACAATATCACGCGAAACAAACCTTCCATTCCTCTCGACGTCGAAAATGGCCGGTCATCGACCTTGAAAACTGATTCCTCTTTACTCCACCGCCTTATCCCACCCGACCACCTCGATTCTACGAGTCCAAAAATTCGAATGCACTTTCCATCACTCGTGAACTCCAACGCAAGACCACGACCAATGAACGCATCGTTCGAATGCACTTTGTCAGAAATTACACGCGGCACGAAATGCGGACGTGGAACGTACGACGATTGAGACGCTTAGCCGGCGCATATCTCCGCCCGACGTGGAGAGTGCGTTTCAAGAGATCGCCGATAATTCCTGCCTACCGGATGATAAATCGACTTGGGCCTGCAACTATGCGGATGTTTATCGCCGGCTGGCCGATTTGCGGCACCGCCTTGCGCTTTGCACGCGCAAAGAAGCGATCGTATTTGTTATCCGCCTTCGCGGACGCGCCTCGTAAATCCGTGACCCAGATCCTCGAAGGATCTCCAAAATTTCTTCCCTTCGTGGCCCAGCGATCTTAACGGTGCCCTTTTTTTTCTCCTACCTCGACGTGGACACCGAGAATAATGACGGTTTTGTCGCACGATCGTGCCAGGTGACTGGGGCGACGAAGGTCGCTGACCGATGAACTCTGACCGCACGTGACGTCATCGATTCACCGTCGCGTTTATTTCCGTACCCGCTCTGTGTGTAAAGGTATCGCACCGAAGCATCTGCGGGCTTTTAATCCTGCTGCGCGTCTACTTGCAGGAATTGCGCCAATGTCCTTAACCCTTTCGATGTTGTGGGAGGAGGTTCTAGTGGTCGATGGAAATGCTCATCGTTGGTTATGAACGGAGAATCTTCATTCGTCCATAAATTATTATTTCAGGGATATGTAAAGGAATGTTCTTGTTTTTTAATAGTGTTTATGTTATTGAAATATCTTTGAGGATAAAAAAGTCAGGAAGGTTTTTCGAAGGGGAGGATTTAAATGGGTGTTCGCGAATGGGGTAATATTCGGGGTAGGAAGGGAGTTAGCCTCGTTTCATCGACGATAATGCTGTGCCGTACGAAGGCTGTTATTATGGCGGGTCTTCGTTTGGTTTAAGTATGGAACGAGGGGTGGCGGGATTGAGGGAAGTGAATATATTATTGATAGAAACATATTTTGGTACTATATCGATATTACTGTCGAGTATATTATCGATGTACCATGACTTCGTGCATTCTCGTAATAGATAGTATTCTGCGGAAAATGGCGAGGGTGTTTTTAAAAGTTTAGGAAAGATCGCACGTGTCGATGAAACGTGAAGATGAATGTGAAATGTAAAGATTCGCATAGATTGTTTAACGTCACAAGGAATCGGTGCGCTTTAACGATGAATATGATTGATCGGAGCTGATGTATCTGTCCTAAAGGTAGCGTTTGAATGGCGATCAATTTTTAAGGGGCAAGGTTAAACCTCGAAGCTATAATTTTCTCAAGAAACGCGGTGGAGATCGAGGCCAAGGCACCGAGGAATTTATCGGCTCGAGCTTCGAAATTTTCATAAGGAATTTGTTACGTTCATTTTCCAAACTTTTTGAAGAAAAAGACCGCGCTGCCGTGCTTTATGGGGATTATTAGCGAGGCGAAAGTTTCCGCCGGAAAATAAGATTCCTCGGAGTCCTGTCGCTTTTAACCCTCGGCGTTGCTTTTTGTATCCAACTTCGTGGGTCGCCGATTTATATTTTCCGGACGTGACTGTTTCCTGTTAGGTTTCCTGTACATTTTTCAGGCTCGTGGCCCACGGTAATGCGAGCGTGTCGAGGATTCGTGCTTCGAATTCGAAAGGACACGACACCGTGATACTTACTCGGCTTACTCGGCACGATTCTTTTGAAAAAATTGTTTCAGATTTTTCGTAGAAAACCACAACGCCCCTTTCCCATCGAGAACTCTGTAAGTTAGGCTCTGCATCAGGCGTGGTAATCTTCGCGCCAAAAGTTTGTCCAACTTCTCGTAAATCGTAGAGAAAAACTTAATGAAAAACTTCCGAGTTATTAACGACGTACCGTCTACCATTCGACAATGGACACCATTACCTATAATAATACAGCTCCATTAATCATTCGTGATTTTACTTCGAGTACTTAAATGCCGTGCCTTATTTAATCGATGCAAACCAAATAAACTCTCAGTCGCTCTTCTATTATTATCATCCAGAAGGCGCCTTTAAGAAATCCCTTCGATCCTTCACCACGTAGTTTGAGGTATGACTTAAACATAAGCCGCAACGCGAGTCGAGCGCTACGAAAAATATAAAAAACCTTGGACCGCTAAGGGTTAAACGACCCACGTGCCTTAATGGCGAATGTAGTCTCCGACGTCATAGGAATCGTTGCATAATTCAAACAACGTACGTACCGCGATGCTTTCGCGGCGGCAACAAGTTTATTTCGATATGTCCACCGAGTAATAGAATAATTATTTATAGAAATATCGCTTATAGAAGTCGGGTCGATGGACGTTTGTTCGCGCGACAGTAGAAGAAAAAAAAAACCATATGCACGATAGGATACACATTCGCCAGGGAGGCCTTTCTGCCACGAAAACGATGTACCCAGCGATCGAACATCTTTCACGGCCATTAATTTTTATCGCCGCCCGGCGAGAGCATTGACGCAGATTTTCCTCCTAGGCCCCCCGTCTTTTTCACCCCCCCCCGCCCCCTTTCATCCTATCCGCTACTCTGCACATCTCGCGCATGTAAAATCACTCGTGTCGGCGCATACCCGTCAACGAATCTGCGTATCTCATTCATAGCGGCCACGCGACGTTTATCGGTTTCCTGTGTGGAAAACCGACTATCACGCAGGACCGTTGTATCGATCCGCAGGCTGCCAGGCCGTTCCTCCTCTCTCTTCCTCGATATCGCTCTCTGCCTCCGTCTTCCTCCCTCTATTTTTTTCCTCCCTCTCCCTTCTCCTCTCCTGCTTTTAGTTTTTCATCTTCCTCGGCATCCGATTCTGAGGCTCCTTTCCTCCAGCTCTCTCTCTCTCGCTCTCTCTCTCCCTTCTCTGCTCTCTTCCTCTCCTCCCTCTCGCTCCATCCTCCTTCTCCTTCGTCCAACCCCGTCTCCGCCTTTGTTCCTCCAACGCAACCCTGCCTTCTCCCCGCGCAGCACATCATCCCTTTTCCGCCACGACCCTCGCGCCACCCCTCCTCCTTTTCTCCTCCCGCGCCATCCCCCTCCCTCCCTCCCCCTGGGGTTAGTGCCCACCCCCTATTTTGCCTCCGAGTCCGCCCTCCGGCGGAATATACCGGCGCGACGGTTTCCTCGAGCCTCCGTTTTCCATCACCCCGCAGGACCCCGAGGGAGGACGTTGAAAATGACTGACGGTAGGGAAAGAGAGGCAGGGGGAGAGAGGGAAAGAGAGAGAGAGAGAGAATGAGAAAGGGGAAGGGCGATGGCGGGAGAGGAATCGACTCTTCGCAAGGCGGCGCGCTGCAGCGCGACGTATAGGCCGACATTAACCCCTTGCCTTACGACAACGAGCGGCGTTCACGAGCATTGCTGTTCAGAGCCGAATTTATAGGTGTCGCTGATCTGTGGACCTTGATAGGAACCTGTTAGTCGTTTCTTTGAAAAATTGTAGGATTTCTAGACGGGGTATTGGTGATGATTTTTCATGATTTTGTTGCGGCATATGGACTTGTTTTTCTTTAAGAATGTATTTAGTATGCCTGAATATGTCTGGAGAGTGACTGGTAGGTTTTGGGGTAAAAAAGTGGGGGTGATTACTGAGGATAGAAGAGTGGATGTGGTTAGAAAGACATGGTCGGTATTCCCACTTTTAAGAGTGTGGATGTAGTTTTGTAGAAAATGGTGTATTATCAGGGATTTGATCGTTATTATTATGTATAGGATGTTAAGTCCGAGTCGTACGGTGATAAGACAAAAAGGCGAAATGTCTATGAAATAAAAAGAGAGTACGGAGAAAAAGTAGACGAATCCATTTAATCGAGGTTCTTCGAAAATCCGCAGTGTTCGGTTTGAAGAATTTTTAAAAGCAACCGCAGACAGTTATTTCGATCGCTCGGGCAGTGCTAAATGCGGATCGAGGATACTGCCGATAGTCGGGTAATTTAACTTCCTGCAAAGTGCGAGATTTGATTTTGCGATGATGCTGAATACGAGATTTGATTCCGAGGTGCTGCTAAATACGAGATTTGATTCTGAGGTGCTGCCAACTGCGAGTCCAACTCGTCGTTCTGCATTACGACGTACATCCTAAAAGCGGATTGAGAATACCGCGATTCTCGAGTATTCTGACGCCCTGCTAACTACGAGATTCGATCCCAACCTCCTGATGGAATTGGGTTTGATATTCCGCTGACTATCGGATCGACTCATCGCGCAACACCACGATGTACACCTCGCAAACGATTCGAAGAGAAACACCGCGATTATCGCGTATTTTCATCCTCCAATAACTACGAAATATTAAGTGTACTCACGAATATTTCCTTCACGATATCAAGAAGTAAAAATATAATAAATAAAAATCTGTTAGGTACCTTTAATCCTCTCGAAGCTCCCATAACGATGTACGAGACAGGAACCGATACGAGAGAAGCCACGTCGAATTCGTCGCGCTTTGTTTCGAGAAGAGAGACGTTACCGCTAGAAAATAGAATCAGATCACCCCAGCTGCACAGGCCGATCGTACTACCCCTTTCCAGGTCCATCGAGGCTCCATAAATCGCGGCCGGAAGCCTCGCAGTTTCATTGGCCCTGTAATATTATTTGCAAGCGTCGAGACACGCATCGGGTGCAGCCTGCTTTTCCAGCCGAGCCGCGATATTTTTGCTCGAAATAGCCGCGAGTAACGCACAGCAGATTTCCAAAGTAATTAAATGAATATATCGTCGCGCTTAAGCCCGGGAAGCCGGAGGTTCTGGGCAGGTTATCCGTGGCCGGGCAATAAATCGATCAGGGCGAGGGGGGTCAGGGGGCAAGGGGGGGAGGGGTGTATACTTTAGACGGTAACGAATTCCCCGAGCGTTGGCGGAACGTTAGTTTCATAAATTATTTATGGCGATATTTTTCATTTTCAGGAGAAAGGTCACGTTTCCCGCGGCGCGGCGCTTTCCATACGCGTCCAGGGGTAATATTTTAATCCCACCGGAAACTTCTCGACCTTCGCCTTTCGGTTTCGTTCGATGGCGCCCGGATAAGGGACGTTGCGCCTGTAGCCGGGCCCAACCAAGTTGTTGCATTCAACACGGTCTTGTCTATTCACGGAAAGAAAGGCCGCTGGCTTGTGTACACTTCTAACACCCGCTACTGGGGGGCTTGAAACGCGAATTCTTCGCGAGGCGGCCCGAGTATCGAGCCGAGGTTCAAACCTTGACCCCGCTTGGAAAGGTGCGCGAAGGTCGTCCTTTAAAAAAAATCCCCGATTCAGAGCAAAAGGGGACGCGCTAAAAGGCGCTGGATGCAAATTGCGCGGGTTAAACTTTGTCGCGGAAGGTTCAGCGAGCGGAGTGTCCGCATGACTGGCCGGGAATGAAGTCGCGATGGGGTATCTTGGTGTTCTGGTAAATTGGGAAGTTTCGTATTTGATCGCTTGGTCGGCCTTAGCCTGTTGCCAAGGCGGTATTTCCGGTCCCATGCTCGCTCGCAGGAGACGATTCCGTTTTGTTCTGCCGACATTTCGGCTATTCTGGGAACATCGAGATCCTGTAATGCACTCTCTGTTGGCCCTTTTATTTATAGGATTGACCCGGTGTCAACGTCCTGGAAGATCTGCCGGGCACGGCGGACTTGAGAGGGAATTTTTGCGACGACTCAAGGATTTAACTCCGTACGACTGTGAGAAACGCCTGGACAAATGTCGAGGATCTATATTAAACGAGACCCCGCAAACGCGTACTATTTTCTTCGCGGACCTGCTGAAAGTTTCATAAGGATATATCTTAGAGGATATACACGAATATTTACATGCTTATACTCTTATGTCGTAGTTTATACGAATATCCTACGAGATACGTATTACGGAAGACAAGTCGACCAACCTCCGGCTATCTTTATATCTAGTTTTTACGCGCGTTTTGCAAAATCCTCGAGATAATAATGCGGCTACACGAGGCGACAAGAATCGTTCGTTTCGTCGCCCCTCTAAAGGAGCATAAAACACGTCAAAATGTATCGTGTGCGTTAGCTGAATCCTAAATTACAAAAATAGACCGTCGATTTTCATCTCTCGTATTTTTTGCATCCTGGCGGATTTATATTCGCGACTGTATCGTAAGCTCCACGCAGGCCTGCGATGCAACGAACGAATAATGGAATTACCGTGCAGCAGTTTTCACAGCGAATCGGTGCAAATACATCTTGGTCGCGTATTAATACATTCTCGCGTTATGCGAGGTTCAGCCGGTAATTTGTGTTCACAGCAAACAACGGAGGTGGACGTAAGCGGGCGATGCAAATTAATGTTTACCGTTTCGTGGCTTTGATCGACATTCGCTGCATATTTCGTAGCGGCAAAAAGTCGATATACATTTGTCCGAGCCTCGTGGTATTATAAAGACGTACAACCGCACGAGCCGCCAAGTAAACGCGCATCTGACGCAAAGAATTCGTTTCGCCAAATCGCGAAGCACAAAAAAGCTTCTTTGGTCAGGCGCGCAAATGCGAACGCGGGATTCGTTATTTGCGTATCATCGCGCCAAATATTCGATTCCATTGTCGAACGGCCTTTCCGTACTCCGACGTTTCTATTTGATTTCCATCGATCGGGATTACGAAGGCTCGGCAAACATTCTTCGACGTGGCTATAGGCGAAATCCAAACCATCGTACCTGCTGCCGCTATACTAACAGCTATTCGCACGTTTCTCTCGAGAAATAATGTACGCGTTTCTTCCTCCTCCTCCCCTTTTCACTCCACTTCTCGACCTCCACGGGTTCTTTATTTTTATTTATCCCAAGACCTCTCGCTTTAACCCTTTGCGCTCGAGAGGCGACTCCCGGTCGCCACGGTGTTTCACGCGACCATCTCCGTTCGTATTAAATTCTCTTAAACCTCCAAGCCATAAGGAGAGTATATCTATACTTAAAAAAATACCAGCAAAGCAGAAGAACGAACGCTTCGAAGATTAAAGGACCATCCCAAATTCCACTCTCCCGAAAAAGTCTTCGAGCGCAAAGAATTAAGATTCAGAGCGAAAGATCGATCATCCACGATTATCCTAATTAGATCCGAATTCTTTCCCCAGGAAAATCTTAGCTTCCAACCAAGCCCAACTTCCTCCACCTCAGTCCACAACTCTTCATTTACGCAGTCAGCAGCGATGCGATCCTAGAATCCAACCGTGAGTTTCGTAATCGCGAGCACTTTTAACCGCTGACGAGATCGCGCAGTTAGGTAACCGATGGTACATCAAAGTTCCCTCGCGTCTTGGCTTTGGCCGAACCGTCGAAGGCAGCCACTCGAGATCAGTTATCCGTCGGTCGTGCCGATGGGAGCTCTTCGATGAAGCGGCCGATCATGGGAGAGGTGTGCTCGATCCTCGTGCCCATCGAGGACTGGTTACGAAACCTCGGGAGGAGAAGCAGCGAGGTCCTCGATCCAGAAACGAAGATCTCGATCGAATCTCGAACGAACGAACGAAGGCCCAAAGGCGGCGGAAGTCTTCCCGACCTGTTTTTGGTCGACGAACCGGTGCTGCGCGATCTCTTCCTCGGCATCCCCTCCGACCACGACGTCCTCGACGTCCTCTGCACGATCAACCGGTTGGTCTTCTTTTACGTTATCATTAAGCGGATCAATTTCGAGCTCTGGCTGTGGATCGGCGATGGCCCTCCAGCTTCGTGAATCGACGATCGGGACATGCTGCAGCGTCCACCTCTGGGCGCATTATTATTCGGCGCTGGGCCGAGCCTAAGAGCACTTTGGCGGCCAAAGAAGATTCGTAAGGCGAAGGGGCTATTAGCTGGGGAGAAGGGGGTCGATGCTGAACACGATCGATGTCCCAGAGCAATTAAGGATCCAGGCCGAAGATGTTGGAATATCGAATCGACGATTGTAGAGACCTTGCAGCGGTCGAATGCGACTGCTATTGTCATTGTGTGCGTAACCGTGTACGAATGATCGATTAAATCAAGGGCTGGAGTAACTCGTGTTTTTGCATCTTGGAGAAACCTTGATTGTGGATGTGCCTTAAGCGCGCTGTTTTGCGTGATCCTCTTTTTTTTTTCTAACGATATGTGTATTTTTATGCAGGTGATTGGGTGATATGAGATGAGGTTGGATGGTGGACCTGATGATCTTGTTTGTAGAGGGTGATATCGAAATAACTCGATTTCAAGCGTAAATGACACGGGTCTATTTTTGTGTATTTTCGGAAGGTGTAGGATTCCAGAAAGACGTTTTGACTTCGACGTAATTCCTTTTTTAAATCTCAAATAATTCTCCTCGAAAGTTCTTCCTCGAATGTAGAACGTATGTTTTTTTTATGGCTTAAAATTATATATTCGTTTGAAAAATCTCGTTTGGACGGATATTAGATCCGCACGTGTGTCGGTGCTCCCCTCTGTACGTAAAACCATGTGCCAATGTTTTTAAGAATCAACATACCAGTGATATCTAAAATTAACGCGGACTCCGTTCTGCATCGGCTTATGCAGCACGTGCCAATGGTTCGTACCAAAAACCTTTGATAGAAATCCAAGAATCTTTCGAGTCTGCCAATCGTCTCCAAGTCTATAAAATCATTTGTTACATTTTAATTCGGAAAATCGTATTTAATTTGATTCGATCGCAAAATGCCTTTTGTTTTAATCCTCACACGAGAGTCCAGGGGAAGACGTAAGGGTCACGGATGAAAAAGGATTCCAGCTAATGGCACGGGATTAAGCCCTGGCGCTCCGATCGAACGCAATTTCCTTCGGCGTTCACGCTCCAAATCCGAAGTAACCCTCGAGAATAGGACTCCCGTCAAATACAGGCGTTTGCATGTCACCTTCGTTTGTACCGCAAACTGTTCTAGTTAAGTTCAACTGTACCGCTGCATCTCGCGAGATATACCCGCTTGTCGCATCCAGTTTGAGTCCCTTAATGTACGTTAAACGACATGGAACTTCTGGCACTATTGTCTCGCGGAACTTATCCCGCGACAGTCGCACCGATCGTTTCCCGATTCTTGCACAGTTCGAACACTCGAAATACTGCTTTTTGAAGTTCTATCCCAGAGCCGTCGATACGTTAAGGTTTTTTCTCGTTGCTAAGCCGATCGCGACTTCGCACCGTTGAAACCACGGTTCTACTCGAATCGTTCCTGACACGTGTATCGACCTTTGCGTCTACTGATTCCGATCGGAGAATAATCGGGATTTTCTCTCCTCCAGAAATTGAAAGACGAAGGCGTGTCTCCAACATCTCGCGTTTCGTTTCTTCAGCGTGTACACCGAGGGAGAGAAGGCGGAGAGTGACTCATCGTAAAGCATGCGTGAGACAGTTTTCATGGGAACTTTTCTATATTTACTGCACGCCAGCAGGGCCAAGGCACCCTTTGCGTCAATCCTCGAGACGTTTGCTCTACGACTAACTGGATTTCGGTCTTGGAAGGTGATTCGGATTTCGCGAAAAGTTCGTTTATTTCGAGATGGCCATGCTGTATGACCACAACGCGCGCGTTTATTTCTATTAATTTTCGACACCGATCGATGAGATCATTTTGCCCGAACTCTTTCTTCACGCGGAATTTTTTTTATATAATTGTGAAACAATACAGCCTAAAAGTGCGATTTTTATATAATTGTAAAACAATACAGCCCAAGTTTGCGATTGCAAAATACAAAGAAAAAGCGCAAGAGGCTTGACGTGCAATTCAGGAGTTGAATGCACCGAGAGTCGTGATTAAACGAAGGAATACATTAATTACTATCCGTTCAGCGATCCGTGTGTAGGAGTCGAGGACTGATTCATCGAGAGGAATGTGAGGGGCCACAAAGCTTTACGCGCGGCTCTTAGAACCGCCGTATGAAAGAGCGACTTACCATTTGCTTCGATTTTGTTGCAACCTAGCAGAACGCGTGCTGTCAACTGTTTTTCGGTACCGAGTCGTACTACTAACATGCCAACGTGTCAACCAACACGAATAATTTGACAATAAGTACATTTGTTAATCGACGTTCCTCATTTGTTCGATCAGTTTATTAAAATCTTCATAGTTCAGCACGATACAGAATAAATAACATCAAAATACACCCCAAGATATCAAACAAACACAAATTCATTCTCGATATAAGGAGTTACACGAAGAGCAAGTTTAAGCACACAAAGCATCGTGCAGAGTAATAACGAGTGGCCATCTAAATACAGCTAAAACGCGCTCTTGCCAAAGCGCGGCCGAGCAATTTCCGTTGCAATTAACATTCAGCTTTCACCGGCGCGTAGGCGTACAACGCATCTCGAGGGGCGCCTGGAAACATTTTTTACGAGTCCTAATTCCGGATGCTGGGCTGCACTAAAAATGCAGCTGTCCCGCCGGGAGGTCGACAGCCTATTCCTAGAAACCATCGCGGGCCCAGTTTCCGGCGGTAGTCGCTTTGAATAATTCACCCCCCCCCCCGCGCGCTCGCGAAAATCTTAAGCAACGCGACATTTTCGGTGCCCGCAATAAACTCGATCCGCCAAATTCCTCTAAATTCGCTGAATAAGTCGGTGCGCGGCCAGGGTGTAAAAACCGCGTAATCGTGGACTCCGCTCGTTATTAAATATACGAGCTCCCCGACTGATATTTTCGCGAAACTCGTATATGTCGCATCGTCGCGGTCGTTTGTCGCGAACATTAATGCCCGGTGGAAGGGTTATTAATAGAGGCTCGCTCTTTCCGTCTTAATGCGACATTTGATTTGGGGTCACGAAGGCCCCTGTGGCGGTCTACGTTATTGTAAATGGGGCTGCTTCGATTTGTAAATAGATACAATTTAGGATGCTTAGCCGGCGAGGGGGAGGGCTCTCGCGTTCGATGGAAGCGAGAGCCACGGTGCCGTGCTTTATCCCCGAGATTTTCGAAATAGACGAAGAACGAAGACGATCCCGGCGCAGCTCGCGTGACCGAATATTTCAGTTTTAGAGAATTTACGGCCACTCGCTTCGCGAATCGAAGGTTCAAGGATACTGCGGGAAATTCCATGCATTCGAGTGGCATGAAAAACTTAGCGAAGATAATGGTATGCGCAATAAGAAAAATGATTACTCCGCGCTCCGGCGGCTATCGATTTCGCACGGATGACGTGCTTTACATACCGTCTCGCACGTTGTTTAGTCTACCGCTCTGTGTCGACGGGCATTACAGGAATGCAGTTGTCGCTCTATTTATACGCTGGATTATGTCATACGGTGTCAATGACCATTGTCCAACCAGGAAATTTCACGTACTTCGCGCTACGCGTATTGCCCACCGTTCGGCCAGTTATTTATATCAATTTTATATTCTACCAGGGCGGTGTACCATGGCGAGTGACGTAGAAAGCGCGCGTTGCTTCTCAGCGTTACAGCTGGAATCGAACGATAAGTCGCGTTTCAAAATATTAGCTGGACGAATTCGAGGATGAATTGACGTATTAGAGAAATACGATACCAGGATGAAAGATGGAGACTACTGTTACGCTTACTTTTCTTTCTATATCCTTGTTTCCAAATCTACTTGCTTCTAAATTAGACGACTTCGAGCTGTACTCGGTATCGTGTCTAGAGATAAAAATGCCGACAGCGGTTATGAGAGTAACTACAACGAATTTCCATGCGATCGTAGGGAAGCTTTTCGACAAAATACAAACTCGATCCGAAACTCGTTTGAACTGGAATAAACATTCGGATAGGGGATAGCAGTCCGTGCAGAAAAGTGGCAATACAGGATATACCAGAGCATATAGTAAACCCAATTGTCTCCTGTAATACACTTCGAGCGTTCTCAGTTTCAATCGTTTCGTATGTTTCGTAGAGCCCGCTCGGCGTGGAGCCAGGTCTCGATCTGCCGAACTACCTCCGTCGATGCACCCATTGCAGTGGCATTGGTTTGCCTATCTGGCCGGTGTAAAAAAGCAGGCCAATCGAAGCCTTAGTACAGGAGTTTCGTGGGCAACCATTCCGCGACCCAGTTTGTTTCAGTCAAATATTTGCATCGACCGAAGTTCCTGGTAACATTCGTATACGATCGACATTATATCGCACGCACCGATCGCGAGGACTTTGGATGACAACTTTTTCGATCATCTTCTCCCCCACGAAGCTCGAGCTGACTCTCGAAAAGTGCGAGGGACTCGCTTTTTTCCTAACAGAATCGTGAGCAACGTACGATTTTATGTCGGTCTTGACACTTTGGAATACTTGGTCGTAGGTACCCGTGTAATTTTGCGTTTTGTTATTTCAACGACGAGTGATATTTAGAAAGCACTGGCTGACGTGTATTTAAGACTAGAACTACCAGCCACTTTCTGGACATATTTGGAACACTACATACATCTTTAAAAAAAAGAGGGGAGTAAAAGGAAATTTCAGTAAATCAAAATGGTGATCCAAATACTTCATGAAAATCATGGAAAATCTCAAAAAATACATCTTTATAAAGCACTACGATTTTTTAAAGAAACCACCGACCAGTCTTTTTGACCGGTTTGGTAGATCTAGTGTTAAGGGATATGTAGCTCACCGTGAATATACATAGACACACCCATATACTTATTCTATGTTATGCACCATCGACAGGTTATAATGCGTGACGATGCGAGATATAGGAGCGACTATGTCCCGCGATTTGCATAATTCGTGGCACTGGATGGCTAAAAAAAAGAAGCACGAATCGATACGGTTTTTATCGCAGAAACAATATGCCCCTCGAGTCGTTCCTTCGAGCCGGGAAATCCGGAAAACGCCGAATGGACGGAAATTAGCCGAGTGGAAAATTAAAAAAATTGTTTGATAATTCAAGCCTCGAAAGTAGGCCATCTGGCGCTCACGGTTCCTGCTTTTGTGGCCGGATAATAATTATCTTAATGCGCCCGTAGTACTTCCTACCGTCGCTTGTATCGCGAGTTTGTACAGCCTGCGAGCTTCGGTCCCAGAAGCCACGGCCTTGTACATCTCGGTCAGCGCGAGCGTACGAACTTCGATCGAAGGACCGAACACCCACGGGATGCTCGGAAAAGGAGTGAAAACTTTATCGTGCGTCGCTTTTCGAATCTCTGCGCATACCCTAGTGCTTTCTATCCCCGATCCGACGTGTTACATCGCTTGTTTCTCACGTTTTCATATACCGGTGTGGATTTAAGCGACTCTAGGGATTCTTTTGCGCCGTATCTCGGGGGTCGTTAAATATCGAAGTCGTACGTTCGACATTGTGCGATCGCACGACACTGAGCATCCATATTTTATCCACTGGAAGCCTATTAACAGGCCCTTTTTGTTTCCGTTACGATTCACGATTTAAAAAATGATTCGTGCGGTCCATTTTTGCCTTTTCTTTTTTTATGGTTCGTGAAAAATTCCGTGCTGCACGGGTTATTACGAGTGATCGTGTTATCGTTGGCAACAAAATGGCACGAGTACGATATTTGAATGGAGTACGATGGAAATATTATTAGCCTGAGTAGTTTCAAAGTGCCGACTAAGTTTATTTTAGATGGATGATAATGTATTAAAAGGTATATTAAATTCTATTTCATTCCATTACTTCGAGGCTAGTTTCTTTGAACGGTATCCTCTTGGAAATACCGCGAGTAATTTGATCGTAGTTTTCCAATAGCTATGCACTCTGCATATGTCCTGTAAATTCCGTTGATCCGCCAGAAAGTCAACTTCCCCGACTTTTCCACGCTAAGTATTTCGCTAGTTATTTCCTTTCGCATTCTCGAAGAGTCATATTGCATTACGAGATTTTTCAGGAATATTGAAATATACGTATTATAATACATAATCAAGTATTACGATAAAATTACCTATTTCTTCATGTAGATATAAAGATAATAATATATTTCATTGATGATGAATGATTTTACGGTTATCTTTACTCAGCTCTTCGCCAGTCGGAGGCATTTTTTGGGTTATCGTCGTGGTAAGCGACTAGAAGTCGATGGCATGAAAATTCCATCGTCAGACAAGCGACGACACGCGTCTCGCAGAGCGGAAAATCTGAGTAGGCGTGCGCGAGGATGAGTCTCGTACTTATTTTGAGTTAGCCCACGCGAAATTCCGTGTCCCCACATCCGATATTTTTCTTTGTCAGCCCCTTTTCTTGTAATCGCTGACGGGCCTTTTCCTATCCGGCATTTTTTTTAATAATACCCATTGACTCAAGAACTTCGTATTTTAATCTCGACGCGGTTACGTTTTTTCGCGGAATGGTTCCGCTTCCTTAATAGCGGCCGATGTCGTTTTTTGTGCCAGAATTGTGTTCACAGCAGGACGTTTAAGGTGCTCGAAACTACGCCATATTTTGTGCCTCAAAATCAGAGATATTTCTCCGTCGTCTGTCTGGTAGCCGCTGACGACGTCCTCCTGTTGTTTTTTTTTCGACAATATCGACTTGACTGAACGCTTTATATTTCAGCCTGGCTGCTGGAACTGCGACCGACAGGGCCTTTCGTATCACGATTATATCGACATCAAGATCTTCAAGGATCTTCACAGCGACCGCACATTTTATGTATCTAAACCAGAGATTTTTTATTACTCGTCTGGCAATCGATGGCGATTCTTTCCTCGCTTGAACTTTTTTTTTTACCAATATCGAGTCGACTAAAAAACACCGTATTTTGGTCCTGTTGGCGAAACTACGGGCAACGGTGTCTCGATTATATCGACGGTAATACGTTTAAGGTGCTTGAAACTACACTATACGCGCTAGTTCGATTTCCTCGTGCCATCAACCTCAAGCCGCGAAAACGTAATTAATTACATTATCTCACCTTTATGGGTTACGAAACGTGCATTAACACGAGAAGCGTTACTGCCAGCCGAATGACAATCTACACAGCGGCTAGCGAAAATCCTCATGGATTACATTCACATCGACTTGCTCTTACAATCCTGAAGTGCTTTAATATCCTTCGTGCAACTACGAGGAATCGTCGTTTTAGGTTAAACTCGTACTTTGCTGTCGGTTTATCGAGATAATCTGCTATAAGAAAATACGAGATACGTGCACGGTTCATTGGTAAGATGTTCGATACGAAGATATATCAAAAGAAAAGCGATGCGGCTATTTTATTTTCGTAGAATACATTAAAATAAGGTAGAGAATAAGATGTCGTGTAGGGAAATCGAATAGATATCGGAGAATGGCGCAGTCGTACGCCCTGGTACGCGTCGCCGAGTAATCGATCTTGGGTATAGTTTTAGTCGAAACTCGAGGCACCGGCTGATGTTCGCTAATGGAGAAGCCCGCCAAGAGAAGGAAAAATCTGAGACCCAGCTCATACGTATAATCCCTTGGTCCTTACAGCTCCTCATCGATCGTCAATCGTCCCGTTTTAGAAATATCTCTCTGTCGCGTGGATAGGTCAGGCTTTGGAAGGGTACGTCGAGGGTTAAAAGTAATGGCCTGACGTGGGATACTCAGCAGGCTGTGTAGAATTGCGTCATCAATATCTGTTCTCCTTGTTTTCCGCTACCGTCATAGACTTTTATTATGGTCTCCTTTTTACACGAGCTCTTTCCACCGGGGAATAAGCGACGATGTTGCCTCCGCGCTCTCGCGATATTTCATTTTCGCGGATCAAATCCTCGAGACGTTCTCGAAATACCTAAGGATCCCGTTAATCCGATACACGCGATGCTCGCTTTTAGATACCCCGGATACACGGTGTCCGATATTCACTCCGTTATCGCAGGATAAATACATTAGCCCCCTGTTCTCACATCCCATCCAGTACACGAGAATCGCCGATTCGGGAGTAACAGATGCTGGATATTGAAAATTCCCCGAATAATACATCCCTCCCAACCCTCGCGCGTACGCATATTACCTTCATATTTGGCCAGGCAATAACCTCCGCGGCGCCGCCCATCCTTTATATCTCTAGATTTCAAAGTGAAAGCCGATCCACGGGCCTGCCATCCAAGTCGCGACGATCCCAACGATCGCGGTTCATTCAAATTACGCGAATTTAGCACCCTGGGTATTCTCGAGCGATCGAAAAATCACCGGCATCGCGGTTCGATTCTTTCAAACGAGCCAACTTGGGAAAAAGGAGGAGAAACTCTCCTTCTTCGAAAGGAAAAAAATGGGCACGGGACGTGCCAGAGGCGAGGACAAAAAACGGGGTACCCACTTGATGCGTCTTCGAAGTACGTCAGGGGTCTCGAGCGATATTCCAGGGGGTTGAGGATAGTGACACGAGCCACGGCGCTGCGATGGCGCGTCTAAGGGCGGAGCAGGAGCGACGCGGGGGAGCGAGAGCGAGAGAGAGAGCGAGAGAGGTATCGAGGACGGAGAGAGACAGCGCGATAGAGCGAGCGCGGTAGGGAGGGGGGAGGGGGGGGGGCTCGTCGTTACCCACGTCCACCGTCCGGTTTCCTCGCAGTCAGTCCGATGCCAGACGCGCCAAGGGTCGGTACCGTGTTCTCGTCGCGCTTCGGCCGTGATCGGGTGCTGTCGGATTCTGCGGCCGTGCCTCTCCGCTAAGCACCGTACGGATCGTTACACCATCGCCCGGATAATCGCCGGACCTCGCGTACCTGCCGGGGATATTATTCACGGGGGTTGGATTTCCACGGTGGCCACCACCGGCGAGCGAGGCTGGCTGACGTCACGGAGGCCGTACGTCACCGTGGGTCGGTAAAAAGGCGATCGTCGAGGGTCGTTGGACCTTGCTCCGCCGGGCCGAACCGCCGCCGGTCGTGCCGCGATACCGTTATCCGTGACACTCTTCTACCGTAGGACGGCCCGACGAAGGTGCCTCCTATTCGGCCCTGGGACCTGTCGCCGTCCCGAGAACCTCTCGCGGTCCCTGAACCTATCGTGCGCATTGTCCTCCAGCGGCCGCTGGACAAAGGCTCGGCGCGAGGGCCGAGCGGCCGAGCATTGTGCGGGGAGACAAAGAGGATCGGCGAGCCGACGGCGAGGAACACTCGCGACGACGACCTGTTGTGCGCGCGCCTGGAAGTTCGGCCTGTGGAGCGAGCCTAGCCTGTCGGGCCTCGTTAGCGCCGATACGCCTCTGGAGTGATCGTTCGCGCCGCTCGCAGGGCAGCCCTCGATCGAGGGATCGCTGGAGAGAGAGAGAGAGAGAGAGAGAGAGAGAGAGGAGGAGGAGGAGACTCGTGAGGAGTACCCGCGTCGAGGGAGCAGCTCGAAAATTCCTTCCGTTATGCGCAAAGTGACCGAAGTGATGAAGCATCGGGCGATCAGCTGACTAGCCGAACTCTTCGGCGGCCGTGGCAACTGGAGCAGGAGGCATCAGGCAGGGGGGACCAAGGATTCTCAGCAGGGACAACGATTGCCGACCTGCTCCGTCATGACTTTCGGCACGCCGTTTCACACGGAGAAGAGCCAGTTCGCTGGTGACAACCCTAATCGGTACGTCTTAAGTATTCTAATGCTCTCGAATCGCGCGTGTGTCCTCGTGGTCGTTTAACGGGAGGGTGATCGCCGATATGTTCATGGAGGCTTACATGCGATATGCATGCTGCACTGCGTGTAGTTCGAGGGTCAGCTCGAAGAGCGTAGTTCGTAGGTATTACGCGCCTCGAATTCGATGTCGAGGAGTAAAGCTGTTTAAGGCCTTGCGTCGTGTATTTTTTATTTAGAAATTGTCCGTCGTGAGAAAACGTGCTCGTGGAGAGATCTTTGAAATATTCTCCAAGAATATTTGACTGAATTTTAACGAGAATACTGAAAGTATATTGATTAGATATTAACTTGGATATTAACCGGGGATTATTTAGTTGGTAAATAGAAATAGCGAAGGACGATTATGGAACAATGGAGGTATTCACCGATATACAAGACGTTTACATAACCATGCCCGTCCGTCGAAGTCCTTTGTTATCTCCGAATAAATGTTTCCCGGAAGACAATCTCGAAGTGATATTCCAACGATTACGCCACGCCATTCGGTTCTTCTGCTTCCAGCGCAATTTCTCTGAAAGGAACGTAGTTTGCTCTTACTCGGGGAATGAGGTTCGTTGGTCGAGGAGAAGTTTATTGCTTTCCTACGGCTTCTCTGCATTTTTTTTCGATCGACCATTTTTCGTTCTTCGAAACTACATGGTAACGAAGTTCCGTAGAAAGATCGGGATAAACAAGGCGATAAAGCTTGGAAAGAAAATATTGCATTCGTTTCCCGCATTTGGCTGACCGTTAATGTGGCCTTCGATACCGGATACCTGACTTCCATATTATACTACTTCGGACTTCCTGTATGAGTAATTTTGTCGAACACGTGCACGCGTGCAGTTTTCCGTCAATCGGGAAGAAAAACTCAATTGCGGTACGCGTGCTCGTGCAGATTTACTCTAGAGAAGAAGTCACGGTCGAGAGGGAATGCGCCTGACGGAAGAATCGGATAAAGAAGCGTGCGCGCCCGTATCGCAGAAAGCGAGAAGCTTTTTCGCGATATTGCCGAACACTGTGTCCCAGAAAAATAATACGAATGCATCCCGGTTTATGATATTTGCCGATATCGCGACGATAACAAATCGACACTGTGGAACCTTGTTGACGTATCGCGCGAAAATTTTCACGCGGAATCTGGAGCAGACATATCGAAACGCGTAAAAATACTCATGATCAATATCGAATCGTGCTCGACGATGCCGTGGAAATAAGAAGCGGAGAAAAAATTGGAATGAGGTTGGTCAGTGAACTAGAAAAATAAGACGATATTGCGGTAGTGGAGACGCGAAGGCAAGGTCACAGTGCGGTAGATTGCTGCGACCTTATTATCTTCATCGTAGTGTCGCACAGCGGCATATGAAAGTGAATATACGGAACCTTCGTACCACGCACGATGATCACCCCCTTCGACTACTCGACATAATTTGCAGAAATCGACGATTTTTCTGCCATTCGTTTCTTGATATCGCAAAATATCGTAATGCTCTTTTGTTCCTATTTCGATTAAAGTGAACTGATATTCATTGAGAAGGATAAATCTCGCGAATAATGTACGTCAGTGTAGAAGAAGTTGAAATATATTATTTCGTCCGCTGAAGTCTATCGTCTGGGAAAATATTTTGTTCTACGCGCTAACCAAAATAAGCTTAGCTATTGGCGAAATATATTTTACTTTGATAATTCTACTTTAGCATTAACATATGGGCACGAAATTTAACGAACATCATTTCTACGGCCATCGAACGATCGATAACCACCGATGATCGACGATAAATTAAATTGTTCCTTCGATGTCTTTCTGTCTATCCATGTTCGCGACATCTTTTTGTTGGTTATATAAAAACCCCGAATTTCCGGGTTACGACGCCAGCCTCGATACGTCGACATTCGCATAACACGGCTTTATGTCGTTCCTGAAACGACAAAGGGAAACAGGAAACACGCTTTCCCTTGTGAGCCCGCGGGTCATTTTCAACCCGCGACTTATTATTTGCGAGCAAGGTTTTATACTGAACATTATAAATAAACTAATTTACAAATTAATCCAAAAAAAAAACATCGTAGTAAGCCGTCCAACATTCGAAGCACCGCCACGATCATTCGGAAGAGGAAACATTGCCGTGGAATAAATAAGCGCGACTCGTTATTGCGAACGATAATCACCAGATTCGCGATGTTCCCTATCGCAAAGAGGAAGTGTCGCGAAATAACGAGGCGCCTATACGTTTTTACGACCTATTCCGGTGTTTGTAATTAACAATGTGCTTAAAAAAATCTCTCGTGCCCCGGCATTCCATTCAGAGGCGCCGCGATTTATCGTTTCGAACGTTTCGCAGCGTTCCATAGCGTTACCACGGAGAATCACGTTCCACTTTAGGAAGAAAATCAGTGCCAGGTACGAGATTGTCTCACATCGGTGGGAAGCGAATGGTCATTAGACTCTGTCGTTTACCGTTGCTCTTTGTCTACTATCTTCTAGATCTCAAAGACCCTCGTCATCAGAATGAATCGTTCGAGCCAACAGCGCGTTGAGAGTTTCCAACGCGTTTTATCACGACATTCCGTCGTTCTTTCGATCAACGCCTTACACGTTTCGAGGGAATTCAATTCCATCCAATATCGTTATCCAAATATCGCGTTTCTTTTCTTTTACCATTGGACGTGTTTGAAATAGTCACATATATATTTCAACGCGCGCCGGCCAGAAACTAAAACCGAGAAGCTACGGTTCTCTATAGTTCTCTACAGAAGCTACATTCTCAATGGACGCACGAGAACGCAAGCTGCTAACCGTCCATTGGTCGATAATCAAATAGTAAATATAGGAAATGAGTGTACCGTTTAATCCTCGTCGATCCGATGATCGTCGGAGAGCACGGCAAAGCGTGTTATCGAATGAGGTCATAAAGTACGGCACGGTTCGAAAGATTCATCGAACTTTCCTCACCAGCCCCTCCCCCCTCCCCTCCATTTCCGAGGAAACGACAGATTTCAGGTGATCCGCGACTTGTTCCTGCATCAGGGAGCACCGTGGGGCCACGCTTTGCACCGTTCCGCTTCGTTCTTTCGACCGACGAAGGAAAGGTCGCACATCTATTGGCGCATTAGGCCCTGGTTATGGTCATTGCGCCAATTCAGTACGACATCCGTCCACGTCACTCGTTTCGATGTGGACAGGCACTTCGTTTCGCCGTCGAATTATCACGGCAGCGCCGTGTTTGGATGGATCGCTGAGGAAGGAGGGGCGGGAGGAAGAAGGTCGTTTACCAAAATCCAGCTCTGAAGGGGACACTCGGAAGAATCTCGTACTCGCGTCTTCTCCACTCTTCAAGCCGCTGGCTTTTGGAAGGATCCTGCGTGGACCGTGGAGAATCTCGCGGTTTCTTCGAGATTGGGAGAACGAGATCCGCGAATTTCGTGGCCCCCTAACAGCGAAACCTTATGTCGACAATTCGATGGAAGCCTGCGCATGAAGTAATGCGGACGTTGTGGTTCTGTCTGCAGCGAAAGCTGCTTATTTCGTTGTGTCTCGGGAGGTATATATCGATTTGCAGTGGTTCGAGTACCGACACCACACTGCGGTTATTTATAGGCGCACGAGACTTTTGTGGCCGGGGATATATATCAGGTTCGATCGTGAGATTTTTCCAATTCCTCCGTGGGAGCTCGTAGGGATGCTGCTTTTTTTTTCTTCACAGTTTATAGAGCGACTTGATGCGAAGTGTTTGCAGGCACTGCGCTCCATTACAGCCTCGAAACGAGATTATGTTTCCCTTGGCGTTCGAAGGAATAATGGATGAAAGAAAGGCCTTTTAACGCAAAATACGTGCCCCTCGTCTACGACGACGCGGAGCGTCTCGTGTAATGAGGCACTTGAAATCTTTGACCTCGTACCAATTATGTTACCTGCTCTCGTATATTCGCCTCGCAGCGCCCTGAGGGCTCGCATCTTTCTAAGATGGCGATAAGTGCTCGCGGATAATAGAAGATTGATAATGGCGATGTTACAATGTGTATGTCTCGTGGATCGAGCTTTGAGAATATTAAATAAGCTTCGAAAGGCTAGGGATCTCCGGATAAGTGCTTGAGGAATCATCAATTAAACGCTTGATTGATATTGAAATATGTTTATTCGTAAGGTTAGAAGATTTCACCGAATCGATCTAATATATTTGACTGGTATTTCAATGAAAAAATCCAGCGACCCATGGGTTACGCAACGACCATCGCAATTTGCTCTTTAAGCTTCCACGCGTTATGCGTCCTCGAAAAATCCGCAGCGCGAGATGATGGCAATTTTATCCTTTCCGAACGGTCATTTTCTCATTATCGGTCATTATCTCATTTTCGGAATCCTTATCGCGCACTATTCGCAGAGGTTGGCGCATCGCTTGCAAAACGATTGCCAGTGATTAACATTATTCTCAATAATGGGACCGATGTTGGAGTATAAAACGAAGCCAATTTCTATAACGTTCTTCCGTATCGCGTAGTCGATCGAATAATCCCAATGCGGTTGAATAACGAACGCTCGGTCCTGGTAATTCATCAAAGCGCAAGAGCAAAATCAGCTTTTGCATGCGCCTTTTATCAAATCATGCGGAAGACCGTCTTTATCTGGATCAGCACTGCGGACCATTGAACATTCGCGAACGAGATGTCCGATTAAATTTTTCCAAACGGCTATGAGCCGAGAGGTGTACACGCGAATCGACTTTTGGATTTTCGTTTGGATCGTATCGAGAGCCAAGTATTTGTTGCGAAATGGAAAAAGTTTCGGAGCTAAAGCGTGCACGTGTAATGGAATATTCGGCGCACTTCGTGTACTCGTACGTAGGAAATTTCTTGACCTCGATTTCGAGTCTAACGACAGCCAAGTGTTGGCGATATTCTTCAGAGTGCACGGAATGCATCCGCTGTTCGAAAATGGCTCGAGCGCCGCGCTTGACCGACTATTTGAATCGAGAATTTACTGCACGGCGTACGTGGATTATAGCGTCTCGATAAAGGTGCGTCGATTTTACCAAGTAAAATCAATCGATTATTTAAAAAATCAATTTAATTGGCGGCAGACCGACCAACGCGAACGTAAATACCTTTAGAGCTTTGCATTTAAACGCAGCGATGATTAAACATTTGTGCGTTACCTTTGAAAAATTCAACCCGCAAACGTGGATTTGGGATTGAATATTGGACGTATTTCGCGTGCGTTGACGCAGGTAATATCCTGTGCAACGATCTTGGTTGAAATGGCGATTGGGGATAGGATGTACGCTGGACCGTCCATAATACGACGTAAGGCTGATGAGGATTTGATCGATTAAATGGCAAATTCACCGAGCTAAATGCGAGGATTAGGATATTCCGCTCGATTCCGCGTCCCACGCATGCGAGAATCTGAAACCTGCGGTGATTGATCCATGGATAATTAAAGGCCTTCTAAATTCTGGATTTCAACGTAACGATATTCAAGTGCTCACGTTACTCGTGAAAAGCTTTATGCAAAAGCAGCGATTTTTAGACGAATATTGCACGTACCTCCTATACGTTCGTGCAGATCATTTCTCCACATTTCTCGATTGCACGGACAAAGATCGAGTGTATATCGAGCCATCCGTAGTACGAGGCTTCGATGGATCAAATCGCAGATTTGGTGGAGCCAACACAAGATTCGTGTTATTCCGATCGGTCCGCTGTCCCACGCATACGAGAATTTCTACCTGCAGCGATTGACCAATGCGCACGTAAATACCTTTATGAATTCCAGATTTCTGCGTAACGATGCTGAAATAGTCATAATACTTTTAAGAGTCACTGCATACAACAGAAATTCCCAATCGAATATTGTCCGAATTTGCGGTAGTCTCTTGTACTTACGTTTATAGGGATCGTTTCTTCGCATCGATCTTGGTTGTAACGAGCTTGAGACATCGAGGATGGAAGCCATCCATAAAGCGACACACGGCTGATGGGGATGTGATCGATCAAATCGCAGATTCGACGAGTGAAACACAAGGATCGCGACATGCCGATCGGTCCTGTGTCCCGCGCAAACGCGAATCTCGAAGAGCGACAGTGATACGTCATTCGATCCGCGTTTGCACGTGACAAGCTTGGCAGCAACGTAATGGAGGTTGCAGTCAAGGCTGTAGAAAGGCGCTCCTTATTGCATCTAACGAGCCGAGCTAAGCGGTCATCGACCCCGTGCACTCCCGACTGTTTGCGCAAGGTCATTTTACTTAAGGCTAGATTCTTACTACGCCTTTACTTACCAAGTTACGGGACCATTATCTCGCCCACGGTCGCGACAAATTTGGCGTGGAAAAACAAAGCGATTAATATTAAAATAACGCGCGCCACTTCGATGCACACCGCTTCAAAGTATGAATATCGCAGTTGCAGTCCCCGATGCAAAATACATTTTGAGAAATTCGTTTGGAAGGAAGAAAAAGTTCGATCGAAAAATTAAATTCGATTTTACGCTGGTTATCGAAAATTAAACAAATTTTATTATATCGAGATTCAATCGATTCCAATGTCTCTTAACATACTAAGCCGTAGCTGCCCCCAATATTCCCCGAAACATTTAATAATAATTATATAAGTGGTCTTAACGAACGGTGAATAATTTTGTTTATCCATTGCTCGTTAAGATCAATTCAATAATTAGTATTTCTTAACGTACACCAACGAGTCCACTGTATCGTCTTTCATCCTTTCGAATTCAAATTCGTTGTAAGCGATCTGGAAAGCTTAACTATACCAATTTTCATTAAAATCAATCGATGCCTTTCCTATTTCAACCAGGTTATCCGGACTTTGAACCACTGTGCGTCCTGAGCTTGCCCTTACAACGCACTTTTCGGCATTGTTATTCTACCGGAAGAGTCGGCATAACGCTATGCTCCAGATTTAGTTCGTTAAATTTAATGGATTCCCCGGTATGTTATCTTACGTTTTAATCGCACATTATCCGGAGCGCTCGTTCGATACAGTTACGTCGGCTGTTCTAATTTAGATGCCGCACTGCGATTTTGTTCATCCGGGAATCAAGCGCGTTAGACGATGCAGAACGCGGACCGGGTATCGATATTCGCGCGCCATAACTCCCATCGACGATTATCGCGCCTGTATCGAACATTACACGATAATGAGAGACGTTTTAACGTGGCGTAAGTGCCACGTAATAAGATGCCATTAAAACGTAAAAAAAAGAAAGGACGGTGCGTATAACGTTTCTCGCCGTTGCGGTAATGAACTTGCAAACGGCGAGCGCGTCTATATTTATCGTATAATTAAGCGCAGAGAGTCTATCCAAATCGATGTTCCGTTATTAAACGTTTACAGTGGCTCGAAGTAATTTCAGTTCGCTGCTTTACATCGTTATCGCGGCTTCTCCCCCACCCCCGTCATCGAGGAGTTTCCAGAAGAACCATCGATCTCCTCGCGCCGATATATTATATAATCGGGGCGCTCCAATTTGTAATTATTCTCTACATCCCTTAACCCAAGGCGGCCTTGGCCACGCCCTGTAATATACCAGGTTGCTCCGTGAAAGGAGTTAATTTTTCGCGAACCACTCGAACCTCTCTCCCTGCCTATCCACCCCGGCTCCAATCAGGGCGCGCATAGTCCCGCTGAAGGGCCTCCTTCGCAATTATCGCGATAAAAGTTTCGACGGTCGCCCGTGGCGGCGGCGAGGAATAATATCGGCTTGGCAAGAAAGTATTTTCTGCTTTCAAGCATAGATAGCCTCGTGATTGTTTTACAAGAACATCCGAAGTCTTACGAGCGAGGAATCGCGAAGTCGCTGGGCAAATGGCGAGAGCTCTTCGAACAAAGTGGATGAGACATCGTTCGCTGTTTCGAAACCCACCTTAAGTAGTAGGTCTTACAAGACCGTATAACCTTAGCTGTCGATGCTGTAAAATGAATTTAAAAAACGATACTTCGTCGATCAAACTTCGGTCTGAGAGCTACGGTGGTGTAGTGGATAGAGGCTCAGACTGCCACGCGGCAGACCCGGGTTCGAATCCCGCCCATCACCTCTGGTTTTTCTATGTGATATGTATACCGTAGCTCTATTGGTTCGGAACCCACCTTAAACAGTAGGTCCTAGGCCAAATGACCTTAGCAGTCGGTGCCGAAAAATGAATATAAAAAAAAAATAAACTTCGGTCTGTGTATGAAAACGAGTTTCATTTCAGGCTGGAAGACCGAAATTACCCTCTTTGCCAACCCGATAATATCGCGGCGCATCAAAATCCTGGCGAGCATCGCAATTATTTGCCGCAGTCGGTAAGCGGCCGCTTCGCCTGGCGGGGCTTAACGAATTCCCTTGGACCGGCGCGCCGCCAGTAAGGAGCGCTCGCACTTAGCTTAATTAGTTTTCCGCTCTTTTGCATGAGAAAAGCGGATGTCGCGGCGAGCACGGTTGCCTTTAGCGGTACCCATTAGGGCTCGTCTTCCCCTCGCGGCACAATACGACGGATATACAGCGGTGGCTTCGCGTCGGTATCCCGTTACGGATTTTTGGGCTCGCGAATGGAAATTCGGATGGATTTTAGCTCGAGAAGCAGAGGGGCGCTTCTGGCTAGGAAACGCGGGTTACAACATGCATGCGCTCGGTTCGAGGTCACTCAGACTACCGCAGCCTCGGTCTGCTAGGGTGCATTGCCTAGGAAACGGGCCGCATCTCGAGTGATCGTTGCGCTGCATTGCGATCGTGTTGAGCGAGATTCTAGGTGGATTTTTGATTGTAACATATTTGTTTGGAATCGAGTAATTTGGCGAACAGCGGTATTATTGTGCTCTCCTTCCTGAAGTGGCTCGTCGAAGAAATCGAAAGGGCCCGCGTTCCAGATATTCGAGGGCCTCTCTTGTCTCTTGCGCGCTTTCGTCTTATTGATTATATTTATATACGAGAGCACGCATAGTGGTGCATATAGTGACATTTACAATGCTCGTTAATGATCGTTTGAGATACTTTGAAATACCGTTCTATCGATCATCATGTAAGATACTTTGAAATACTGTACTATCGAACATCATGTGAGATGCTTTAAAATACTAGTAATATAATATAATATCGATCATCATGGAAGATGCTTTAAAATACTAGTACGATCATTTGAAATACCGATCGATGAGATTCGCCAATCTTTCTCCCGGATTTTTCCTCTCGGCCATTCGGAACTTTGCTAGGCGGATCCTCGTTGCGAATCGCCGCTTCGAGGGCACGTCTACGATGAAAGGCTGGAGGTTTTTTTTTTTCTTCTTACGCTCCAGCGACAATTCCCGCTTTATGCCAGGATGCAAAAATCCCAATTAGCGGCTCAACGCAATGCGCTCTTGTGGAGCGCCGTGTTTTCAGTCGAAACAAGTTTTCGAGTAATTACGGTGCGCACGTAGGGCGACCCAAATTTGCAAGGCACCGCAACGATTATGACTTCGGACGGATTTATATAAAGACGATGTATTTTATTCATGACTCTGTACGTTGGAGTTTTGCACGCTGAAAATGCATCGCGAAACGACGGAATTGGATCATATTTTTGGGACGCTCGTTAGATAAGTGTTTAAGTGATCCCATTCTGCGAATATATGGCAGGATGAATATATATATGCACTTCGTCCTGCGACTTCGTGTCCGTAATAAAAACGTTTTGTCGATCCTGAGTTTGAAGCGACACGCATATATTTAATTGCGCAGCAAAATAAAATAATACGTTTCATCATAATCTGACTTTCGAAGGGAAAACTATTCGTGAGTTTGTCCACGGTGCAAAAATGGCTCTGAAAGTAGTTTGCCACTGTATAACGCGGTGTTTTTATAATTTGCGGCTGCATTTAGTCGCCGTTACATCCACGAAACAAGAGAAAACACCGGGTTTTCACTGCTTTTTCTCCATGCAGCGCAAGCGTTTGTTTATGGCGATAAGTTACTCGCTCGGTATCGCGTAGCTAACCCCCATATTCATTACTTAAGCTCATTACGCAAGCGCGTCCGGTAGAAAATCGCGCATGCTATCAGCGATGTAAATAATCCGAACTACCCGGAATTATTTGAATCGTCCATTACATGGAAGAATACGAGCTAATCTAGAACTTGAAATCATGAACGTACGATCGTAATCGCGTTTCGGTCATTAATAATATCAGGATACATCTCTGTTTTATCGTGTAAATACTTTTTTCTCCGTCCCCTTTTTTTATAATCCATTTAAAAATCCCCCCCCTTTTTTGTTCACGAAATTCCAGTGATTCGAACGTATCGAAACATTTCGTATCCTGCAGCATCGAACATTAACCATCATCCCAGAGTGAGCACAGTGTTTCGACGAGTCCCACTCGTCGTAGGAAGCGAAATTAATCTTTATTTCGGCAATGAAGCCGCCTCTCCTTTTCCAAAAGCCGGAATTATCTCGTTCCGTAATTATCCTCGTCAGGCGCGTAAATCAAATCTCGAAGATGTGCTCGCTGATTGTGGCACCCCCACCGCCGCGTTACGACGGGCCGCGCAGATCTTAATTAGGCACGTGCCAAAATATTTGGTCGCGTCTGTTATTCCGGATATTCGTGTCAAGCTTTAGAAAACGGCATACTTATCGGTTCGGGATTAACCGTTATCGATCACGATTATGACCCACAATTTTGCGCGCGGCTATCGAGGAACAAGTTCTTCGATGTCGGTTCAATCCTTCCTTTTCGTCATACGCGCGCGAAAGAGAGATAGAGAGAGAGAGAGAGAGAAAGAGAGAGAGGCAGCGTCACTTCGCCAATATCTCTGAAGCTTCGATCGGCGGACATTAGTTTCAGCAAATTAAGCCGGCGCTGAGGAAGATTATTTATAGTGGCCGGGCCGAGAATAAGTTCTTGTTGCTTCAATTGTTAGCCCCCTTCCTCTCTCTTGAACCTCGACGACCCGAATATCGTCCGGGTAAATGGGGCATGGAGCGAGTCAAGGGTCGCAGCTACAAGCGCTATCTCGTCGAGATCTTCAAAATAAGGTCATAGCCATCGCGATTCATCTTTGCCAATATCGCAGGCTACACCTAGCCCGCATACGCGATAAAGCGTGCTTGGTGCGTACGCTCCGTTATCCAGGCTTGGACCCACTGTTTTAACACCTTGAACGCCACCTAACCCAGATATGCATTACGGCTATGTTTCCACGGAGTAACACGGAAACGGGTGACGCTTCTTTTTTCGTTCGATTAAAAGAGGATTTTGAAGGTAATTTATAATGATTTTATTTGTAACGCAAATATAACGAGTATATACGATATAAAGTAACGATACACTGTAAAGCAAGCAAACATTAAAAATATATTTATACTAAAAAAAATAAAATAAAATATAAAATATACTCATACTAAAAACTCATAAAATATACTCATACTAAAAAGAATTATATTTATATTGAAATTTGCTTTTAAAATCTTATATAAAATTTTGTCGGTTACAATGCCAAATGGTAAGGAATACCCGAGCAAGTGATCGCCAAATGTTTTATTACTCTATATAAAACGCAACCATAAGGTGATCAGGTAACGAGCTGGTCAATTAACCATTAAACTTCTGGTGAACGAATACTTGCTCGGATAAAAAATTAATGAAGACGAGGTGAAATCCTCAACTAGAGGTAGTCGAGAATCAAATCGCGCTGCTTAAACTCCGAGTCTGGTATTTGGGCCCCGGGAGAAACTTCACCGATTTACGCCGGACGTTCAACGTGTTAATGCCGAGTCTTCAACACACGAACTACCGTGTACTGTTAGACGGCTGTCGACTGTGATGGTTCGTTTGGACAACTTTCGTGGACGGACACGTGGAAGCTCGATATACTTGTGTTCGTCCCTTCTGAGCAATTGCAGTACGTCAAAGGTGAGACTGGAGGGAATTGACTTCCTGCTTGTCCTTCGTAACGTTTGACTGTCACATTTTCAGCATCCATCGGTGCCTTTGTATCGCGTGTAAAGTTTTTCAGAGGTGATAATCAAAATTTGAATTCGGACCTTTCGCGTGAAAGTCGAGTGTATAATCAATACACCGGCGATTCTTTAAGCTTGCTTCTTGGATATCTAACAAGACGATAGCTAATAGGTGTAATCATTATTTCATTTATAGTTTAACTTTAAGATTATTTTTAAGTTAAATACTCTCTTATCTGGTATTAAGCGAAAGTATAAAGTTAATGATCAGAGGTTTGACAAAGCGCACATTATACGAAAAGACTCGTCGAACTGATAAAGTTGAAGAATCAATGCACTGTGCCATCTTTGCTCTGTTATCAATCTATAGAATAAATCTTGAGGCACGTCAAGTTTCACACAATTCTTTATGCTCCACGATCTTCGATCTTACAGTACTGTAGTCGTGGACTTTGGTTAATTGCGTATTCTCGAGTCTAAAGTTGGGTAAATTTGTCGGTGTCAATCGTTTCACGGTTTTGGCAACGTTCGGTTATTCATAGGCAAATATAGGGGAGACGGTAACATATCGCGGTTTCGCGCATAAAGCTCGATTGTCAAAGTAAAAGAAATAGCGCCCCTTCAGAGCAGACAAATGATTAATCCAATGGCAAAGTCATGAGAATACATTTTGGGAACATCGCCAAAACGTGATTTATAGAACTCGAATGAAGATGATTTTCGGAAAGAAGAATTCTTACCGAGTAAAATTTACGAAACGCCTTCCATTTCGGGGTTTAGCGTTGCATTTCATAGGTAAGCCGGCATAAATTTTTCCCTCTGCACAGCAGATTATATTTTCTCTCTACCAGCCACCGAATACTCTATATTTCATCGCGTATAATTAAAGAAGTATTACGGTACACGAGAGCAGGTTTCGGCGGTGCAAATGGAACTTTCCGAGGAAGTACGATTAAATTTGGAATATTCATAGGAATAACCTTTTGAGAATTCCTCTCGAGCGTCCAGCGAGCCAAAAAAAGCGTTCCCGTTTTTCGTCCTACGTTTACACGCGGCATACGCGTGCATAACGTAATTTTAAGGTACATTACACGATGTATTTCTTCCAGAGCCATGCATCAGCCACGGATGCATATTAATATTATTCTAGCCGCACGAGAGCGTGTTTTCGTAACTGCGAACATAACATGCACCGTGATATATATAACGAGCATTAACCTGCTACAGGATAGCGTTCATAAATTTAGGAAGCCTGACGAGACCTTAATATTTACCGCCTGATTTACGATCGATATTGCGAGTATTTTCGTGCATACCAAAAATAAAGAGTGATAAGCGTGGTTTAGGGTTACGTGACGGTCCGCGGTAATCGCGACGGCAGTTGGGAACAAGCGTCGTCTTCGGAATCGTGCATTCAGTGTATCTCGGTACATGCTGACGTCTCGAGCTCCCGCATTCCACCCAATACGGGAGTCAAGCGTCTCGGATGATTCCTGGATCGATCGACCTCCTTGAGGGATAATTCGGCGGTCCGAGCCTTGCGCCTAACGATCGTTGAATATCGCTTCGCGAGGAATGCCCTTGCCAACGGCGTCGAACTTCAAAGCGGAGCGTGCAAAACTCTTCTCGCAATCGTCTCGATTAAACCACAGGTTCGTGTATCTCTATGCCTGGATTCTCCTCCGAGAAATGTAATTTGTTCCCTCCCAATCGGCTCGATAACGGCGAGCGAGCAGCCCCGCCGCTGGCGATTATTTTTAATTCGCGCCCCGCAATGCTCCCTCGAAAATGCGTATTTCCTTGATAAATTGGAACCCGATTCCTCGCTCTCTCGGCTCGAATTACCGGAGAGTTACCGCTGCATCCTTGACCTTCTTTAATTCGAGTATTCCGCGGTTGCTCCCAGGCATGAAGCATCGCGCCGAACGGTATACCTCGGATTTTTCTCGGATTTATTAAAACCTGTACAAGTGTTTTCCGGAATTGGCGTATCACTCGGTGGCCCCGAATTTATTCGCTATGAGGTATCGATTTACGCACCGCCGAGCGGGGGCGCGTAATGATCAACCGCGCGTGTTAACTCAACTCGAATAAAGTTTCAGGTATATCGAACCTCTATAATCGACCGGTATTTTGCATTTCAATACCCCGAGGATAGTTTAATCCGCTTTCCTGGGTAGTCTCACGCTCTAAAGGAGAGTGAAAAGGGTTGGGTATAAGTATACCGGGTCGAGAACTGGCGAGTGAATTTTTTATTTAGGATAATCCACGAATTAAATGCGAGGTAATGCTTATATATTCTTTTCAATCGCGTACCTGGGAAACGTGTGAATAGAAAGTTTATAGAGGATCAATAAAGCGCAGAATTTGGACGTTCGCGATCCTAAAACAAGTTTCATCGGAAATCTACACGCTATGGAGAGCGCTAAATTTAACGAGAGAACCGTGTTTTCCTTTCACGTACTCCGTTGGGCGAGAAAATATTGCGGTTTTTCACGTTAAATCATATCGTGTATGCGAAGACGACGTTGTTTCTGTTTACTCTCGTAATAAACATTCGCAGGAAAAACAGCTGCCGTTGCCTCTGATACTCGCGTTACGCTCGCCAAATCGGAAATTTCCTCCGTAAAATCGCGTCGGTTTAATTTCTCAGTGCTACACCTCCAAACAACGTATCCCACCGCCCAACGACTTGAACGATCAGCGTGAATAGTCGAGCAACCACAAAAAAGCTTGGTGGCATAAAAGGATCCGAAATAATCACCGAAGGAGGCGTAAATATACGCGCAGCGCGAATACCAGTCGAGACTCGTCGAGATCCGGCGCACCTTCCTTTTGCACGCACTTCCATCGACGAAGAGCGGACTTCTTCCTCCTCGCCTTCTATCCCACGCCAGGGATTTAACAAGGTGCGCGCTTTCGGCCCCCCCCTTCATTATGCCAAACACGAGGCTGCTGGCACGTTTAATGAAGGATCGGCCGGGTCGGCTGACGTTAATTGGGCGTCGGAGGCTCGAGAGCTTAACTCCGCCGCGTAAAATTGACGGCCGCGGCTCTCTCTCCGCTCACTTCTTTATACATATTCTCTCTCGCTTGCTCGCTTGCTCTCAGCCATCCTCTCTCTCTCTCTCTCTCTCTCTCTCTCTCTCTCTCTTTTTCTCCGAGCTTCTGGTGAGTGCCATATTGTCGGCGGAAGCAAGGTGTGGATGGATAGAGTCCGTTGATAGAGGGGTGTTCAGACTCTGACGCTTAACATCTTGCACGCGAAACACGTACCGATACGTCATTCGTATATCGTGTATATCGTATATCGTGTATAATGTTTCATTACAATCGGCGACATGTCGAATTGTATGTTGTTCATGGTGGGAGGTTAAGGGGGATCGAATAAAAATTCAGGGTACGCTTGTAACTAGGGGGATTTTTAGATAAGTCTTTGGACGCAGGTCGAAGCTTGTCGGATATCCTGGATGAACGCGTTACGATACCCCCCCAGTGGATGGATAATTATTCATGCGACGCATGCGCTGTAGAGCTCGTGAATCGTAACTCATCTTAACCCTTCGCGGCCCAACCAATTTCGTCCGTTTTACACCGGCGCACTCGGATTGGAGCTTATACGGGATTCGTCTTTTAAAGTGCGCGCTGGACGAACGATGGGATTTTTGAAAAAGAATTCTGCCAACGAGCGGAGATGGGAAAAGCGAGAGAGGATTTAAAAAAGATAGGATTTAAGTGCGTTATATGGCTGAAAAAACGTGACGCGGTTTGAAGTTAACTTGGGTATTAATCTTTCCATCGCAGCTTGCGAAATATTTAAGCAAAATAAACTATTTATCAGACGAATCATCTTATTCTTATAGTATTTTCTATCATTTTGCATTATTATCTCGTAGTTACTCGTTACTATTTGTTCCCCTTTTTCCTGATCGTATACCTGGTGCTATAAATGTGTCTAGCAGTACTGGTGTAAGAAAATAGATTTTAGACCGAATAGTTTTCGAAATCGATACTCAGGATTTAGTGAACAAGCTGTATATAGTCGGGACCGTCGTGTGCGCAGGTACGCATCCCGAGATTCTGCGGCGGATCGAATTTTTCAGCAGCCCTCGTCGGTACCGCCTTCCTGTCTCCGCGCATCGCGGTTTTGCCACGCAAAGTAATTACTTCCCGCAAATCCGCGGTTCGTAATCCGTTTCCTCTTCCCCCCTCGCCCCAACGCTTCGTGCTCTTCTTACTAATGCCGACTATAATCGTCCTCCGTTAAGCCATTGGCGCGTACTATTACTACGTGCAGTAATACGACGAGAAATAGCGATCAACGCATAGTGTTGACGTTTATATTGCAAGTATATCGGATTAAAGGTAGAGCTAAGGATGATCTACGTGTGGATGGTAATCTATTTTATTTGTCGGTTGTCTGTATTTACGCCTTCATCAATTTTATAAAAATGTATTACGTTTTTTGTCATGAACATGAGGATTATAAAGGACTAACTTAGTTATAATTTTTACCAAAGATGCCAGGAAATGGTCGAGACTAATTATTTTTTAACCACGACTGATGCATCGAGTACGTAAATTTTAGAAATGAAGCATTCGTTGGTCTATGTTTATCACGATGCTGTTATGCAAATCGCGTTTGCAAATGTTTCCAAGGTCCTGGTATGCCGTACATTTTAACGTAGCAGTTTAGTCATTTGCTGAAATTCGAATCGTTGCGGTACGATCTCCGCGTTTTCACGACCCTTTGAAAAAGGGAATTAAAATGGTATAAAGCCATGTTTTCATCTTCCCGTTATAGTGCCAAAATTTTACAGGATGAAGTTTACATTTTATTAACGTATAGCGCAATGTATGTGAAAGTGGAAGCGTAAAATTATTATCTCCGTAATTTTCAGTTGTAATAGTATGTATATTTGTATATTTTTCGAAATTGTTCTAACCAGTTGCTTTTTCATAATTAGCGAGTTTTTATAATATTGTAGGATATCAGACGATTTGTATCCCTTCGATAATTATTTTTTGCACATGGCTTTAGGCATAACATGGAAAGCTTATAACCAAAAATAGACTCTGGCAAGGATCCTATCCGTCATGAGAGAACGATCGATCAAAGTTCTCCATATCTTTTTATCAGAACTTTATTTAGTTTCAAAATATGGAATACATTCATACATGCTTCAACAGTACATTACACATGGCATTCACCCCCAAAATTTCAGAGATATACATGGACGAGTAGTGAAAAGCAAAGCCACTGGACGGGCTATTTCTATATTTTAACGACGTATCCATACACACGTTTCTCGAGTGGCAGGGTGGAATGTTCATTACTGAGAGTACGTTTCAGTAATGATTCCTCGTATGGTTTCCTACGTTATATTTTCCAGCCCCTATATCGCGCATAGCATCCATCCTGAAATTTCACAAAGGTATTTCTATATGTAGCGAAATCTAAATCCGTGCACGACCACTTCCACATTTTAACGATCCCTCGCTGCCCGAGGTGCATTCGTACACTCAATATTTCGGCGCATTTCTCTTGTGGCAAGGTGGAAAGTTCATTACCGAAAGTACGTTTCAGTAATGATCGTGCCTTGTAGGAACGAAAGCACGTTTCAGTAATGATTCCTCCGATGGCGAGGCCACGGCCAAAGGAGGCTCGGTCGATTTTTTTTCGAAAGACATTGCCCAGCACGGGGGATGCGACGATGCGTGCATCGTGGCGATTAATGCGAAAGATCCACGAGAGGCAACGATACGCGCGCCAATGGTCGGACCAGCGGTCCGTAAAGGGCATCTGCGCTAATTAACTCTTCTCGATAAAGATACCATAGCCGGAACTTTAGTGTGCAAAGCCAACCAGCGGCACAGCGTAGAACAAAGCGGTTCAATTATTCGATTCCGCAAACACCGCGATTTCGAACGATGAACTTTCGACCCGTGCAGTTCTCCATAAATGCATGCATAATTTGATCGAATAATGCACAAGTTGCACAAGTCTTTCCATATTAATTCCTTATTGACCTTAAATCGAATATGGTTGAAAATCAACTCTCGGTCGGCTTTTCTGTTTCTAGATATTGGAAACGCGTCTTCGAGGATTCTTTTCTGACGATCTACCATGTATTTTGATGTTTAACGGGAATATATATGAAGATGCATAGGCATGATGTATCGCTATAGACTTTTATATCAGATTCTAGGTCTGTCTGAAGTTCTGATTGATTTCTGTTTGATTTCACTACTTCTGAAAGACATTATGCGGATGAAAAACTGCTGTAAATAATGCGCATGAATTTGATAGGGATTCGATTGAATTATTGAGTATGTTTTGTATTTTATACAATTGCCAATCGTGATAATTGTGAAAAAAAAATTCTGACTTGCAAATTTTTCGACCAAATCGTGCTACGTAAGCGGCAATGGCAGTGCCGCATATGCGAATGTCTGACCTTCGTTCGTTCGAAATTCAGAAGATTCCATTACGTAATAATAATTAGGCAGTGTGACAAGATGTAAACAGATAAGAAAGGAGGTGCACGTTTTGAGTAATTCCTAAACGTGCCTTACTCATAACACTCGCTTATGAGGAAAAGAAACGTGATTTGTTGTATAAAAATTCATAAACTCCAAGATTTTCTAATAAGCCTTATTTCATACAACCTCTTATCGAAAATGCAACATAAGTGTATTACAATAGACAAGACTCGATATATAAAGTCGTTGTCCTTAGTTCATCGGCCGTAAAAATGTAAAAAATACGTCAAAGTTGAGGCACAAAACATAAAGATAAATAAGAAAGCGCAATTACCATGCATACCAACAAAACAAATTCATGCTTGGGATCTATCAGTGTTTCAATATTTATAACATCCTTTTGATTAAATTTAGAGCAAGTAGAAGGTTATTGAATATTTATATTGTTTTCTTTGAATGCTTAAACTCAAGCGGCTCAGTGGTCTAGGGGTATGATTCTCGCTTTGGGTGCGAGAGGTCCCGGGTTCAAATCCCGGCTGAGCCCGTTTTTTTTTTTACTGTATGATTTGCTTATGAATTATTTAACGTTCGTAATAAAACCCAAGCTGCAAAATGCCAGAGTCTTTTTTTATATTTATTAATCCGGAAAAAAAAATATAAAATACATTTAACATACATGATTTTCTATTGTCATTTTACATTCTGCTTATCTACAGCAGATCCGTGCATCGTCTTCCCTGAAAATGTACGTGACTGGTATTTTATGATTTATCACTCCACGTTTTTAGGTCGACTACGTTTTCGGCGACAGCGCCGGTCGTTGTAAAAAAATATTTTCAAGCGGCTCAGTGGTCTAGGGGTATGATTCTCGCTTTGGGTGCGAGAGGTCCCGGGTTCAAATCCCGGCTGAGCCCAATTTTTTTTTGTCTTGTCATATAAATTCGCGTATCAACGTACGCGCAATAGGAGAAACAATTTTCGCATTTTTTTTTTAAATTACTTTTAACGCTGAAATATTATTTATAAAGCAAATAGCCAAAAATCTGTGCAATGTTCTGTTAATAGCGCAGTGGTGCAATTTACTACATTACAATTATATATTACTAACGCACTTTATTTTTATTATATCTCGCGAATTCATTTTTTACAGCGTTTTAAACAAGAATAAACGTCGTAAAAGAACAAAGCCATTTATACGGATACTTTGATGCACAACGCAAACATCGACAATGGCTGTGCGCGTTGTTCCACGTTGCTACGCGAATTGTCGCCTAATATTCCACTGAGAGAATTACCGATTTTGATTTCCATACAAATTTGTATTTATGATTATATTCACATATCCTTAATATACGTCGGATTTGCGCCGATATTAACATTAAAATTACCGCAGCACTCGGATTATCCTTCCGCCATTTTATATCCTCATTGCTCGAATTTATGAGACCGCACCTCCCGAGATATCCTCATTACATTTGTTACGGTATCAAAATGATTTAAATCAATCCATTCACTTATTCTCCACGTGCCTCTATTTTTCAAATACGTATATAAAATCATACTATACACCTCTATATACAGACTCAGATATACCACTCATTTTATTAGCAATAGAGAAAAGAAATTCAATTTCCATCCTTCTTCCTACTCACCTTTCCCCTCTGTCCCCTTAATTTTCGAAGATGTGCACAAAGTCATACCACATCCGTCTATATATACAAACTCAGATACCGCCATTTTGATATTAAGAAGGAAAAGTTTAATTTCCCTCCACCTTCCGAAAAACTTGAGGTGAAACTAACGTCACCCGTGTATTGTTTCAGGCCCAGCACGATGCCGGCTGAGGAGAGTATGCTGAGTGGCGGTCTCGGAGCGAAATTGAAATGTCCAACCCCTATATCGCGGTTGAGGGTGGAGAAGATCGAGGGCGGTCTCATGGTAGCTGGGGTTGTAATAGCTGCGAACTGCCAGATTGCTCTTCCGGCATTCGGGTTTCTCTTCATGCTCGTCGGCGCCGTACTCACCGGTTTGTATTAGCCTTTTCATTGTCTCTATCGGTATCGCTGTTTCCCATTGTTCTACCCGGCTAATGATGGGCCGTTATAAGGAGCCGGGATTATTAGCCTTGTTCCTTTTTTCGGCCACAAAACATCTTCGACGAGGGCCGCCTCTCGACGGGGATGAACACCGGGGTTTAAAGCATTAACAATGCGGCGCTGCTCGTTACGATAAAAGTAGGCGGTAATTTTACGAATCGCGAATGTTAGACCGTACTCTTTCATCTTGACCTCAAATCCCATCGTACAAGATTGAAAATAAGTGCACCTCTATTTATACTCTAAGGTCCGTACATGTGGAATATAATTGACGATCCGCCTGGTGTGTATATTCTTATCGCAAGAATCGTCTCTCATTAAGAAGGACCAAGGTGCACGATAAATATGTCAGTCTCGCGATCGGGAATGCGGAAAATAACGAGCAGCAACGCCGTACGGTGCTTTACAAAAGTTCTCCATTAAGGAATCGGTGGACCGTATAACGCGGAACGCTTAGCGCAGTAAGCAACGTTAAGGTAAAGCTCAAAGGTCCATGAATATTCAGAAGGCAATTGCCGTGCCTCCATTCCTTTTTTTTTTTTTCTTTCTTTTGCACCGACAATCCGTTACGTCGATTCCATCACGATTTCCATTTGGCCGTCGAACCTCGTCACGGTTTAAAACCTATCGAAACTCTATTTTTACGCCTTTGAATATTATTAATGTACCATTGTGTTCACGTTAACATTCTCGTGAAATGTCTTAGTCATTGTTAACATTGTGCAACTTCGTGGTGTATTTCGAAATCGATATCGCGACCAAGCAACCATCGCCAACGAAAACTTTGTTGGTCAACGGGTAAATATCGAATATCGATGATTGGATCTAACAATGCCCGTATTCAGCAAAGCTTCCGACTTTTGTGAAAGCGCAAGTTTCGCAATGACCGGCATGTGGAAAGACGGTTATATACTTATATCGGGAAGAGAAATTGAATGATTCATTACCATCCATGAGAAAGTCAACGCGTAACCACGTTTACGGGCTGCTTTTGGCCTATCGCTTTATTATTTCATTCGCATTTATTCGTAATACCTTATCGCAAGTTATTTAATTCTTCGAACAGTGCTCGTTAAATAATCTTTGGTTTAAATAAAGTATTACTTGGAAAACTCCTATTTAATTTTACGAACGATGCGATTATTATTACGAACGCGAGAGTTATTCGAAAAATTAAATAACGCTTGCCGAATCGTACGAAACGAGTCGTTGATTATTAAAAGCAAGAGGGAGAGCGGCCGATGCATATTTTATCGAATTGCCTTTGTTTATCGCCCCACACCACTCGGCGCATCGTAAATTTTCTCAGCCGTGGGAATTGGAGGTGGTATCGCTCGAGTTTATGCAATCGTAAGAAAGCAGAAAATCGAGGAAATGACCGTAAAACGTCGCGAATGTTTCCCGTCGTTTATCGACGTTCCCTCGTTTGCTCGTGTACGTTAAACCCTTATAACACGGAAGTAACGTGCCGATTACGCTTTCTCTTAAGTCATTTATCGATTTTTTTTTCTTTCGTTTCCAAATTCACAGATCATTATTATCACGAGTCATTAATCGTTTATATTCGATTTCCTTTTTTTTACACTACATAGAACTGCAAAAAGAAGCCTTAATAGATCAATATAAATTATATGCCGCATAACACTTAAAAAAAAAAAAAAAAAACAGCGAACACACAATTATAAATACGTGTCAATTTCTCTCAAGGACGATTAAACAGTCATCTCGATCGATTCGATGGTTCTAGTTGTTAACCACTAGAGATTACAAAGAGAGGGGATTAAAGCATGCTCAGAGCGTCAAAGTTCGGAGAAAACTTCCACAGTGGAGAATTAACCGAATTAGGCGAAAACTTCGAACTGTTTGATTCTTGAAACAGCGAGGCAAGCAGGAAACTCGCGGTCCTCCAAATCCCCGTTTACACGCCACCGTAACGCGCTCAGCCTGCGGAAGCCGCTGTTCCTACCGGCGGATTACTTACATCGAATAGGAGAAGCCACACTCCATGAGCTCGCAGCCGACCGTGCTTGCTGGGAGCGAATGAAATTTTTTTTTATCCACCTCGACACTTTTGGATCCAAAAAGTTCCATCCGCTTCGCGCACCAGCCAGCTTTTATATATCGAGGTTATAGTTTGGGGCGCGTGATGGACGGCCGGGGGGATCTCTTAAAGGCGCATACTCGACAACCCGAAATAGAAACGCAGTCGAGAGTTTATGCGGTTTGCGAGTTTATTCGATCCTTCGAAAGCGATGTTTGGAAGGTACGCGGATGCCGCTCCTCTGAAGAGTGGGGCGCCTTAGTTCAGCGCCAGTGCGGATAAGAAGAGGAAAGAATTCTTGCCATACACTTTTGCAGCGGCGTTATCGCAAATCCAGAAGGGCGAGGAGGAGAGTAGGATTAAGAGGGATGAAGAGAGGAAGAGGGAAGGGGAAGCGGAGGAATGCGAGATCAAAGACTAGACTTTTCCGATCAGCACGCGCGAGAGGATATCCGCGAGGATATTTCCTCTCAAGAGCATTCTTACTCCTTTGACATTCTTACGTATGCAACTCGCAAGCGCACGCGAGTATGTCTATGAGACAATGACCTAGTTCGTCATTAGGAGAAGCGAGCGTATGGAAGAAACAAGCGCTCTTCTTCCTCCGATCTTTTTCTTCGGTCTTATCGCGAGTAGCGCGACGCCGAGGAGGAAATCAGCCTTGAATAGGAAGAAGGAAAGAGGGGATGCAGATTCAAGGAGATATTTCCTCTCACGGGTGTTCTTCTTTCTTCGACATCCTCACATGTACAGTTTCCAAACGAATACCTTTCTGAGACACTTGGTTCATTATTAACAGAAGCAAGCATCCGTTAGAAACACGCTTCTCCACTCTGGAAGAAACTCTTCTTCCTCCGCTATATTCCCTCAGCTTCATCACCAGTTCTACGACGAAGAGGAAGAAAGTAGCCTTAAATTAGAAGAAGGAAAAAGGGGGTGAAGCCTTAAATCTAAAGAAGAAAAAAGAGGATGCAGCCTTAAATAAGAAGAGGGAAAAAGAGGACGCTCCTTCAACAAGACATTTCCTCTCACAAGTATTCTTCTTCCTTCGACATCCTCACATATACAGTTTCCAAACGCACACGAATATCTCTCTGAGACACTCGGTTCATTATTAACAGAAGCAAGCATCTAATAGAAACACGCTCTGGAAGAAACTCTTCTTCCTCCGCTCTTTTCCCCCAGCTTCATCACCAGTTCCACGACGACGAGGAAGAAAGTAGCCTTAAGTAAGAAGGAAAAAGAGGATGAACATCTCCAACGAGACATTTCCTCTCGCAAGTATTCTTCTTCCTTCGACATCCCCACATATACAGTTTCCAAACGCACACGAATATCTCTCTGAGACACTCGGTTCATTATTAACAAAAGCAAGCATCTAATAGAAACACGCTCTGGAAGAAACTCTTCTTCCTCCGCTCTTTTCCCCCATCTTCATCACCAGTTCCACGACGACGAGGAAGAAAGTAGCCTTAAGTAAGAAGGAAAAAGAGGATGAACATCCAACAAGACATTTCCTCTCACAAGTATTCTTCTTCCTTCGACATGCTGACATATACAGCTTCCAAACGCACACGAATATCTCTCTAAGACACTCGGTTCATTATTAACAGAAGCGAGCATCTAATAGAAACACGCTCTGGAAGAAACTCTTCTTCCTCCGCTCTTTTCCCCCAGCTTCATCCCGAGTATCACGACGAGGAGGAAGAAAGTAGCCTTCCTGGAGGAAGAAGAAAGAGAGCAGGGGAAAGCAAAGCAGGAGGAGTGGGGGGATAAGAAGCCCGACTGTTCGCCAAGCAACAGCTCTCCTCCGGCCGTTTACGTCGTCGTCACTTCTCCCGGCCACGCTTCTTCAGATACGGCCGCGAGCCGTTGTTGCCAACCGATTTATCAAAACCGGTCGGTCCTTCCCTTCCCCGGCTCTGCTCTCCCACGTCTTTCTTTTTCCTCGCGCGAGCCTGCCCGGTAGGACCGGTCCTGTAGCCCATTTCCCTTTCGTTGCTCGTCACTCGCCCCACCTTCCACGAGCGAGGCTCGAATTTGGCTGCCGCGCGGACCTCGTTTCGCCACCTTGCTGCCCTGCGAAGCCCCTGAAGCTACTGGATACTTCTTTGGCTGTAACTAAAGTATCCTCGATCCTTCGCAGACGCGCCTGGTTCCACTTTAAGGATATGTTTGGAACGCATCTGTGAAATGAGGGAAAGGCAATAGGAAGTTTGAATGCATGGATGTAATGATCTAAACGCTGCGTGAAAATTGAGGATAATCTTGGAAGATGCGTCGTTGTAAAGCGCTATGATGTTTTTTAAAGAAATGACTAACCAGTCATTCTTACTGGTTCAATAGGTCTGGTGTTGAGAAGGATTTTTTAGGACTGTGTTTTGATGAGGAATCAAATTTGGAGGAGAAAAGGGTAAAGAGGAGAGTATTGCTGAAGTTTGAATTTCTTTTTATAGTGCTGATCCGATGTCCATCGAGTGCAAGGAAAAGGGGGATAAAGGGAGTATCGATAGATCAACCCTTTCCAGCCTAAATTATTACTTTTTAGTATGAACATTTAATTTTAAAGGAAAACGCTTTAGAGGTACTTGATTGGTAGAAACATATTATACGGATGATGCCAAATGGCATCATTTAGCTGGAAAGGGTTGAGAGCTTGAAGAATACCTCGTCTCAATATTGAACAACTTTTCAAAGAAATCACTGATTGGTTTAGTAGAATTTTTTTTTTTTTTTTTTTAGAACCATCCGTGGTAATGAAATCTCGTTTCCTTGAAATGCTTTGCTACTTTATGCCGATGCAGTTTACATTTAATGCGATTTACAACGACGCTTTTAGTTCGACGCTCTTGTTTGCACGTTCTGCTGGAACGCTGTGAGGAGGAGATTAGATTTTTCAAGAAGACTATTTATAACGTATGACAGGCTGAACGGGTGATTCAACTCACGTATATAATTATGTATTCGATATATCGAGGTATACTATCGCTTGCAACGATATATCACATCTTTCCGTAACGTATTATTATTTCTTACTCGATCGAAGAGTCTTAAAGCCAATTGCGAGAGGGTAGCTTCGACACCAGCACCTTCACATTCGAGGCTCGAAGTGCACTTGGACCTTTTCGAAAGCGTCGTGCAAAACTTAACAGCTTCGATGTCGAGGATTTTTCCGACTTCCACGTTAAACTTTCCTCGAGGAGATTTCCAATTCTCGTAATTCTACAAAAGCCAGTAGTCGATTCTTCCCAAAGAACGGAGAACAGAGACTTCCTAAAGAGTTAATGTCGCTAATCTCTTACGCAGCTTATTACGAAAGCAGTAATCTATAAATGGATTTACGCAGAAACGAAGCGAAAACATATCTCATACTCTTCCCTCTTTTCTTCGCCGCTCGAAACCACGCGAACGAACGTTCAATTCCTCCAGGATTAATTTTAAACAAAACTATATTAAGTAGCATCAAAGCTTAAGAAGCTCGGTTAAATTCGCCTATCGCACCTTTCGAGCACGTTATAAATGATTCCTCTCGAAAAACCAGGATAGTCCTGGCTTTCAACTTGCCCATCTCGTATCCAGGCTTTTCCTTCTCGTCCATTATGAGCCGGGAAAACCATTTATCTCGAAGAAAAGTGCGCCTCCTTCGAGATTTTCCGCGATATTTTGCAAAATCTCTTGCCTCCACCTGTGTTAGCCGCCCATTTAAAAATGCATCGTAATCCGTGCACTCTTGTAATCCCCCGAGAGCGTGCAAAGTCGGAAGCGGCCATCCTGGGAATTTAAACCGGGTTCATTTGCGCTGGGAGGCGCAGGGGTGATTATTATCGCCGGCAACTTTGTCTTCGTTCGTTACAGTTTGCCTGGAACGTAGTTGCGCGGAATAAAGGCGAGGTAAATCCTTTGGAAGGACGCCGCGCCTTTAGAACCTTCCTCCAGATTCGCACGTGCTCCTGCGCTCGGACGCGTAATTATAGCCGATTTATATCCCCCTTTCGATGATATAAGTCAGCGACCTTATAACCTTTCGCGTCCCACGGAGTTGGTCAACATCGTGTCAACGTTTTGACGTTTTATTGATACAAGAAAGGGAGAGATTAGAAATGAGGAATTGGAAATAAAGTTTTATCGAGAATATTCGATGTAAGGTCTTGAACTGTTGATCGTTACCAATGTACTCGTGAAATCACTTTCGTGTCTTTCATAGTTAACACGTTATGCAGGACGAGTGTATCATCGCAAAGAAATATATCGATGATTTATATATTAATATAAATATATATTAATGATTTCTTGGAAGGAAAAGACGTGCAACTTTTAGGAATTATATATCTAAAAGGTTCAGCAGTTCGATAGATCTGGATTTCAAAATCATCAACATCGAGATATCACTCGTTGTACTTTCCATCGTCGATCGTCGATGAAACGAGGGCCTTAACCTCTTGGGTACAGACTCTTTAAAAAATAATTCTTGCGCCTGGAGCGAATTTAATTTACCCACCCTCCTTTATCAAAACTTTCGTTATCACTTTCGTAAAAATATATTACTTCCAACCACGTTAATTATACATTATACAAGGATGTCCCGAATCACGGTTCTGAAATTTGCAAGGACGGTTTACGATGACGAAAAGTACTTCATCCTACAAATGCGATTCTTTCTACGTGCCTCTGCAGCAGTGTTCTTCTCCCTGGCGCTGGTCAAAGTACACTCTCGTCCTTCCACGGACATCGTCCACGCAAAGCACACACGCTTATCAACAGCAGCTTCTTCTATGCAACGCCTTTTAACAATATACATACAACATATGTGCCCATAAATATAAAAGTAGTCTAACTCATATATTTCTTGTTTCGAGATATTTAACGAATCGCATTTGAATAAATTAAAAAATATTTTTACATTATGCGACACTTTAATTTATAATTTCCTTAGTCTTGATCAATGGAAACTTATTACGAATATGAAATTTTATATGTATATTATACATGTATACATATATTTTAACAATATATATATTCTTATACAACTCCTATAAAATGCTCAAAACGACGAATTAGACTCGTCATCCTCGACTTGGGCAAAACAGGTGCACGAGGAGTCTCAATCGACCAACGTGCTCAAAGGGTTAAGGAGTCGAAGTGGCCGATCAGGCCGTGCTCCTCTCTTCGCTCTCATGCAGGATCCTTTTTTTCTTCCATTGCAGCTGCCTCGTACCGCGGTCCCGGGGAGGATGAGGACAAGGACTCGTACGCCGCTCGTATCGCCTTTACTGGAAACTCACGTATCCTGGGACCGATTTGCATAGTCGTGGGCGCCCTTATGCTGGCCCTGGGCGTGCTGCTCTGCATGCTGACTAGGAGAGCGAGAAGGAGAGAAAGGAGGGTCGGCTTTCACTGCCCCCTTCATGGGGATTTCTACCCTCTGAGTCCTGTCCAGGGTGTCAAGATGCTCGGTGAGTGGAATAATTAAACGAGTCGTTCAGTCGACTCGATAAATACCGATGCGGAGGAAAGCGATGCGCTCTTCCTCTTTGGATGCGAATATGGCAAGTGTCGTTGAGGAAAATCGAGGCGCGCGGACTGTCGTGAATGAAAAAGAGGGGTTATCTGGGGAGCGTTTATCGAGAATCCTCGCGCTAATCTGCTTTTCATAGCCGACATTTTTCTCGGGAATGTTAGAGATATGAGTTTTTCTTTTTTTCTTTTTTTTTATCTATATTATAGTTACGCCAATGGAATTATTGGAAACGGAGTTCGGTGTGAGAGAGATTTGTTCTTGAATACTCGATGTACTCCACGTGCGTACTCCTAAGACGTGGTTATTGCGCGTGATAAAGTGGGTTTTGACTTTATCTCGTAGCTCACCGCGAGATTCTCGGATCTCCAATTTGACGCCTCGAGGTTTATTTTCCTTGGCTCCACTACCCGATAGGATCGGCTTCCTCGTACTCGACGGCGATAAACATTAGCGCAACAATAAAGCGCGCGTGCGTCGATGCGGTGCAAAATGTACATTGCGCGTTTTAAGCAGGAAGGTGTGTAGAGCCAAAGCTATTATCGCGAGTTTTGCAAAATAAAGTTGGGCCGTATGGTTCGAACGATACGACAGGATAGAACGAAACTCGCTCTCGCTGTTCGAAAGCGTTATTATATCGGGACATTTGACTTTTGATAGGCTATCGTACGCTACATTAATTTACCGTCGATTTAAGTCGATTATGCGATAATTTATGCATTACCTGCACCAGAGGCGAGCTTGAAAGATACGGTTCTAATCGGCACGATATATGGATAAAATAACGCATATATAGCGTACATACTTTATTCGCCTCGGGCGGTGGACGATACCAAAACAAAACCTTTACGAGGGAGAAATGTATTCGAAATACACAAGTTAGAAACGCGATAACACAGCTCAAAATAGATAAGGTTTCGTGGCAACTATTTTCCCAAATTTAAGCTGCCTTGCATAGAAGGGATCGTAAATAAATTCTTTTTTCCTTGATCGTAAAAAACCCCGGCCACGTTATATACACACATATAAATATTAGTACAATATTTTGTCTATCAATATACTGTACTTTGACATTGGAAAGATTAGAAATCCTTTTTTTCCCTTATATACATATCGAGGCAGCGAGACGATCGTAGGAATTACTCGGTCCCAAATCTTATGGGAACTTTCGGCGGTTAATTAAACGGCGGTAAACGAGCTCCGGTATTGTGTCGCGATAATAACGGCCCTGGCCTGTTAACTTCGGCCCCGGGTTTCGCCGTCGGTAGGTTGATAAACCTGTTAGCAGATTTGATACGGCAAAGGCGCCATTATCTCGGCGTCATCCCTCATGTTACGGCCCAGCGTGATTATCGCGTCAGAAACGGAAATTGTATTTAATTAGCCACGGCAATGGGACCCACCGAAATTACCCCGCTCGGTCTGTAATCAGAAGCGATTTGCATAAATATCAGGTTCGCGTACGATATCCTTTCCGCGGGGATAATTTTCCAGAGTTTGCCTTGTATCCAGTAGCCGCTCTTGCTTTCGTGCCGGCAATTGCGTCCGCTCTCTCTCTCTCTCTCTCTCTCTCTCTCTCTCTCTCTCTCTCTCTCTATCGCGCGCGCGCATACACGCACGCACAAATACAAATACAAATACAAACACAAACACACACGTGCAAATAGCAGCAGACAGATTCTCTCGTTCGCTCATTCGCGTTTGTCGTTTCTTTTCCTTTCAGCCCCTTTCCCTCTCTCTCTCCCTCTCCCTTGCTCATGTTTTCAATTTTTTTTTTTTCTCTATCGGCCTCCCTCCTTCTCTCCCTCCCCCTTCTCGCCGCAATTTTCAATGCCTCGCCGACGTGTACACGCGAAAACAAGCGCGGCGAAATCCGGCAGAAAACAAGGAAAACAAAAAAAAAGGAGAGAAAAAAACAGAGGAGAAAATACGCAGGCTTTTCACGCGAACCTATATTAACGGCCGCGCGCGGAGTCGGGAGCACGCTCGTTGTGCGTTTAAAATTCTTGGCGAAAAGGTACGCTATTACGTGCGTCGCTCGCGAGGGGAATGAAAGAGCCGCGTGAAAACAGACGGCGGTTTTTGGGTATTATTCTCCTTCCCGGGCATAAAACTGCGCTTGACAAAGTGCTCGGAGCGTGTCGTTAATTCCTGGAACGATCGTCCGGGAATTACTCAGACCTTGGGGCTTTAATTTCTTTAGCGCCGGCCGAGCCGGAGTTTTTTCAAATTCGCAAACATCCGCGCGAACTTAAATCACTCTCTTATTGCGTCTGCCTGACGGCGCGCGAATTTTTTTCTTCCGCGTACGGAAGGATGAATGCGCCTACTCCTACCTGGCGTGCAGGTTTGTCGGAGTCTGAACAATGCAGAGCGTAAATCTGCCCCCTGGGATGTATCTGAAAGTCGGAAACAACGCGACCTTAGTTGCTTGGATCACGATAACCGTGTCGTAAGCCTGGCAGTATGTTTTACGATTTCGTTCGATTGGATTCCGGGTGAGATTTTCTTAAGAAACCTATCAACGACATTGGTTCATCGACGGTGCTCCACTTCGTGTCAATTGGTTTGAATTTAGGACGAGGTTGGATCAGGGTTAGGGTAGCTAACTGGATTGTCGGAATTCAGGCTAATACGACTCCATCAAATTATTCTACTGGCCGCTCGGACGCATTACGATTCGCGCACCACCCCGGCCCAACTTTGGAGATGCCTCTAATAACCCTTTAAGCGACTCTCGTCCAAAACTTCGGATACAGCCTCAGGGATATATTCCCTTTTCCATTCATCAACATCGTATAAATTTCACGAGCATCCGGTAGAAACTTTCGAGTCTCGCGCAACGTCCAATCGACGCTTCTCAACGACTCGATTGCCATTCGTTGCTCGCTCGAGTATAAAATCGAGAAGCCTCGCGTCTCGCAGGAAGAAGCTTTCCCGCTTTTAATCGGGGAAAATCAATCTTTCCCTTGCCCCTTGGGGAGCGGAAAGTACAAATGCCGTTTAAAGTCCAGGACACTCGCGTGTTCCAGCGTGGAGACGACGTCCAGTAGAGGAAGTAGGAATGGTTTCCTTTACTTTTGAGATATAGGTCAGCCCGAAGGCTCACGTAGGTCGGTCTATAAATTTCTAAAGCCCGACTGGGCCGGAGGGAAGGCTTATCAAAGATTAAGAGCTAACCAGGAGCGGTGTGTCGTTGGTGTGAAAATTTAAAGTGGCCGTCTGGTAAGCCAAGGAGCAGACGTGCGGTGTATGAATTCACTTGGAATTTGTTGAATCGCCGTGCCCCTCGGTGCACGCGTTGCAACTTGCAGCGGACTACTTCGAGTGGAGGGAAGATAAAAATTGACCAGCGGTCCAGTCTGCTGGCCCAGAGTGTATTCTGAGAGCAGCCGCGGTACTCGCTTCGCTCGGCTCTCGGTGTTTCTAGGCACGTCTCCAACTTGTTTGAAAAATACTCCTGTTTCCGTAATGCGGATGGCACGTCGAGGCCCGGATTAAATAGGCATGATTCTCGTGTTACCTCGAGGCGACGCAGACGCGATTACCGATACTTGTATTACCGGTACGCGACGACAACTTTGATTACTAAGTTTCGCTATTTTTCGAGATATCAGGTTGTCTCAAAGGTGTCCTTCGCTATCAGCGCGTAGCTGCTTTATCTGAACATGATTATACAAACTTGCAACCTTATCCGTTAAATGTCGTGGTCCTTGTCATTGGTCGTCATCTAGGTGTATAAATAATTGAATAGATGAACGTAAGACAAAATATATTGCGCGTATATTATTTCCTTATAAGACGAAAAAAGACTTTTGGGACAACTTAATATATACGATTCTTGAAAACAGAAATTGACACATCAGTATAATCGTCGGATAATCGAACCGTCCTATGTTCATTTACGAAATCATCGCGTAACGCGCTTAAATTATCTTCCACCTTATCGAAACACGTTCATTGAAAACTCGCGCGACGAAGGAGTGCGCCGACATACTCGATTTGTCGAAATCTCGAAATCTCGCGCAATCGTCCCGATATCCCCCGTGAAATCTCGCCTCGTTGCAGCAGGTAGCGAAATCGCATCAAAGCCGAAGGTCCCTGCAGTTCTTTCGGACGTAACCGTACGCCTCGTGATTTATCCAAGTCACGCGGCACTAATGCGATTCCCGGCCATTTTTGTCGAACCACTCGAAACCTTTGAAACTGCAGTTGCGCAAACAGTATAGAACACGTCCCCCCCCCCGTGCGGAAGGAAAAACAAGTCGCTTATTTCCTGCACAAAAAAAGAAAAAAAATCCCGACGCGGCTCAGGCAGGAAAATAGGATTAAGCCGGATTCGGATGCGTAATGCAAACAAGGATCTTCAGCGTGCAGTAAAGCGATACACGCCCTGGTACATCGAGAATTTATTCCCTCGCCGTTTTATTCCCGCGGAGCGGCGTTGGGAAGTGATAAAAGCGAAGGAAAAAAGTTGGAAATAAAAAATCCGGAAAACATCGAGCTTCCGCGATCGAAATAATTCCCTGGCGGGGAATTACCGGCCAGAGCTGCGCTTCGAATTGTTTTGATCGGCGGCCGCGATGCGCGCGCAGCATCAAAGATCCGGCTTTCGAACACAAGGGCCCATTGAAGCCCGCGGCTGAATTTCTTCTTTTTTTTTCTCTCTCTCTCTCTCTCTCCCTTTCTCTCTCTCTATCCTGATCATCGTAACGAGTCGCGGCTCAATTCCGCTCGCTTAATTTCGATCCGAGTGGATTGCGCATCCTCCTTTGTGACCGTCCCCGGATTCAGCTCGCGCTCCTTTACATGCACCTCGCATTCATCGGTGCATCCGGCGGCTTGGGCGCACCTGAATTCTGAAAGGCTCGCCGTAAACCCAAGGACGCGAGCCTCCGTCCCTTTGAAGTTGCCCCTCCCTGGCCTCCCCTCGCCGGGCTCCGAGCCGCCTGCCGTTTTTTCTCCTCCCCCTTTATTCAGAAATCCCATTTTCAAGAGTGCGCATTTCTCGCCGTGTCGCGATGCTGCTGGTGTAGAGAGGGTTGGGGGGGGGGGGTTGAAAGCCGAGCGAGGACCACCGATTTCTGCGGATCGCGCGGAATCTTCTCCCAATGGGATTAAGCCAGTTTGCCGTTCTCGTGGAAGAAAATACGACGCGCTTGCTGCCAGAATCGGACGATTAAAAACGAGGTTCTTCTTGGATTTCGAATTTCGTGACTCGTACCTTGTAGTTTGGTGCGTGTATATGTGTGTGTGTGTGTGTGTGTTTTCCTTGGATCGATGCGAGGCCCTCTGAAATCTGTCGGTGGCGTTTTACGGATATGGGCGCCAATTCGGTTTTTACGCTGGTTTTAAACAACCTTATCGGAGTTCGATCGGAGTATCGAAGCCGGTTCCTTAGGGTAAGGTTTAAACGTTTTTCCAATCGTATTTCAAGGATTAATAATCGATATTCATCCTGGAATTCGAGTTGCGTGATTCGTGCGTCGAAAGAAGGAAAGAAAGACCGCGACTTTGAAGGGCATCGGTGTTATTTCGATAATTGCGTTATGTACTTAGAGCTCGTAAGAGAGTCTCAAATCTGTCTGCGATGTTTTACAGGTAGTTTGCGTAATTCGTCGCGCCATCCGGGCATTGTCCTTAGATTTACGCGGCTTTTAAGTATCGACTATGCAGTTCGCGCGGGGCATCGAAGCGGAATAGAACACAAGGCTGCGAGGGGAAAAAGAACGAAGGTTTTCGGTGCATGTGCAAGGAGCGATCCTCGCCAATATAACGATACATTTATGATCGTGTAACATGGACCGTGAGCGCTATTGGAACTTTCGAACCGACTACTCCGTCCGATGATTTAGACAACGAAGATCGAAACTCTCCTGCCCTTGCGTGAGCAATGCAGGTGCAGATATCATCGAAGATATCGTTGCTATGCATCCTGCACCGTGTACAACGTGCAGATTTCAATATTCAGGCCCGAAAGTAATTATCTCTTAGAAGCTCGGCTAATTTCTGCGGTCACGATTTGCGTGCGGCGTACATGGCGGATACGAAACGAGCCCGATCTGTAAATGGGGTAACAGCGATTTGCAGCGATAAGGCTGCACAAAGGACGAGGGTGAATCGAAGGAGCTATGAAGCGGGGTTTAAAGCTTGCGCACGGAATGTATATGCTGTTGGGATAATTTGCGGAATACCTTTCCTAACAAGCGGCCCGCAGTCCCGTTATGAACAAAGCGTATCGGGATTATAGTTTGAAGAACTTGTCTGCAAACGCAATCGTGAGTGCGGCACACGAACGCTCGTAATCTCTGACGTTACGAGCGAACGCTGCTGCCGTGCAATGAGGTAATCTCTGTTTTTGTACGTAGCGCGATTTTTCTTTTTTTTTTTTGCGAGCTTCGGCACGCGACGATACGTTGATCTACGGAGGGAATAAAAAGACAGTTTAGAGTCCTATTATTCTACTATCTTATTGCTCTTTTATACACCGTCTAAATATCATTTCAAACAGGATGTTCCGTTCCAAGTTTTCGCGAGCAATTATTTCCAAAACTTACCATGCTCGTTGGAAAACACTTTCGCCCAGAACTTACGGTTTGCGTCGCTCAAGATTTATCCCAAACATTTCTCGAAACGTGTTGCAGTTGGGAAAGTAATTGCGCGCAAAACTCCTAATAGAGCACACGTCGTGTAAGAAGTGAACTATTACAAATTCTAAAGCGTTCGCTCCTTTCGAGTCATCGCTCAGATTGTACTATTAACGTATTCCCTGTGGCCGTGCGCGCGCAAAGTGCCAAAGCTGACGCGTATTTATTTCGCTTCTTTTAATATTTCTTCCCCTCGCATCTCGCGAGACTCTTCACAATTAAGATACGCTTTTTTCTCTCGCTTCTCGGTTGCCATTCTCCTCGAACCGGTCGACAAACCGGTCCCGGTGCCCATCGCCCTCTCGAGAGCCGCGCGCTTAATTGAAACTTTCCAGACTGGTCGAAACTTTTAATTCGGTATATTAAAGGAGCATCGTAACGTTCGTCATCCCAATTGTTTGTGCATTAATGTAAAATCAGGCTTAGCAAAGTTCCGAATAGGCCAATTATGCGAGAGGGGCCTCCTTCGGAATGAGCTCTCTTCAGACATCGCTAAAAAAGCTCCTCGAAAATGTTGCGGAGCACTCTCCGCGAGAATGGAGACCGACCTCGGCTTTCCTTCCTTGAACTTTGCGGAACAATCGTCGGGATCGTCGAGTCGGGTAACGTCGCTATGGTCTAACGGGCTAACGGCTTCTTGCAGCGACTGGTTTGCTCGATCGACGACGATTGTTAAACATTAGACGATGCTTTATCGAAATAACCGAACGATGCTTATTTAGTTTTATCCTTTGGACCACTGGTCGGTGCACTCGGATAAATGACCTGAAAGCGAATGAGAGTGAACATTTTGGGGTTAATAAATCTAAATAAAAATGTTAATTGATAAATGTAATAAATAAAAAATATTAATAAGATTAATAGATCTAATATTCTATTTTATATCGATCGAGAGGTATATGTCGTTACGAAGTTATTATTACGCTAAATCGTGTTCTATATATAGATCGATGTACTATTTCATTCTAAACGTCCCTAGATTTTTTTCCCTCTCGATTCGAAGTGGTAATATCGAGTTGAGCTGTAGAGAAATGTAGTTCAGCGTGATAGTCGAAAAAATTCCCGGAATCCTGTATTAGACTACGTTTCAAAAATACGAACGACGATTTAAAAATGCAGCGGACATTCGGGTACTGTTACTGCGCACGGTTAAATCGTACGTTGTATTGCTATTTTGATGGAAAAGGCGATAGTGTCGTGGGTGTGGGTGGGCTCGTTTTGTCTCCAGGCAACCAATATTATTAGACCCGGTCCGCCACTGGTTCCGTGTACATACGTGTTCGTGGGTAATGAACTCGAGGGCCATTATACGGCATACGTGACGTCAAATGCACGGCATATCACTGGCGGATCGAAATACCGTAGAGCCTCCAGTATCCGAATTGATAATAGGATCCTGGTTCTCAGGTTATTTTCTCATGATGGAACGACACCATTTTGCGACACTGAATTTTATATAATCGGGTATTTTACAATTTGATTTGATCAATGAGGATGATCGTGTAAATATTTAACGAAGCATATATATACATATTGGAGACAAATATATATATATATATATACACACAAGTAACTCCCTATATATATGTGGAGTTTAAAATTTTTATTTTCTAAAAAGTGAGATAGACAAGTACGCACCCACTGCGCGTTTGTAATCTCAAAAACCATTTGTTCCCCGGCGATATTCTGCGCGGATAATGAAACGTACAGTGGATTAAAGGTATTTCCATTAACGAGAAACCTCCGTTACGTGGTGGATATTAGACTAAATAATCTCCATCCCGTTGTCGGCATTATGTAAGAACGATTATACCCCCGTCGACGCTCCAATAACCAGCGGTTCTCGATTTAAGTGTAAAATAGGTCACGTTATCAGAATCTGGCACTCGATCTTCTCAAATGCCACAATGTTAGTCGGACTCGCAGGACCTTCGATCGTTGCGTAATACCGCGCGTCGCTCGAATTCCGGGCTCGCTTCCTGCTCGCGGACACTTGGCCAGTGGCGTGAGTTCTTCGCGTGTCGCCAAGTGGAAGGAGAAATCCTCCACAATGTGAATCAATCTTACAGCTTTTGCGCTTGACAAGCGTCGAGTAGTAGATTAGTAATGGTACTGGAAACATTGTAGATAGATCGGCAGCGACATTAGCAAACACTAGGAATTTACAGACGTACAATCTCCGTATATCGTACCGCATCGTGCTTCGATCGCAAGGCTTTTCTTTCCGACAAGTGTTGATTTACAGATTAGCAAGGGCACTAGAATCATTATAGATAGATTATCAACGACATTAGCAATCATCGGCTATTACCCGTCGTAGATACTCGGCACATCGTCGCATAGAGGAACAACTGCGATGTCACTCAACCATGAAGCTTTTCCTCCTACCAAGCGTTGATTAACACTATTCCTACCACGAGCGCTCACTTCTGGGATTTTTCATGATTTTATCACAGAGTACAGATCGATAAAATAATCTATCGACATTTTTCCTTCGTCCTCCTTTTCTTCAAGGATATATTTGGTACACTTAAATCTCTCTAGAAAATGGCTGGTAGGAATAGTGTTAACAAGCCACTAGTATCATCATAGACAGATTATCAACGACATTATCAATCATCAGCTATTACCAGTCGTAGATACTCAGCACATTGTCGCATAGAGAAACTACTAAGATGTAACTCAACCATAAGCCTTTCCTTCTACGAAGCGTTGATTAACGGGCCACCAGAATCTCCATAAATAAATTAGCAAGCTCTCCTTCTACCAAGCGCTGATTAACAGGCCATTAGAATCACTACAGTCAGATCAGCAACAACATAAGCAATCGTCAGCGATCGACGAGCGCGGATACTCAAAACAGTTATCGCTTCGTCACATCGAGGAGCAACCGCGATGCGACTCGACCGTGAGGTTTTTCCTCTCGACGAGCTTCGGTTGGCAGGTTAGCAACGGCACGAGAAACGTCGTAGGTAGGTCAGCAACGACATTAGCAAACGTCAGGGGCTGGCGCACGGCTGGCAAACTGGGACATGCACCGCCCTTGGGGTCCATGACATCTGTTGCCCTCGATCCGCTGGCATCCCTCCACGGCCCCTCCCTCTCGCGTATGCGGGTCGTCTTCGTTTTTAACCCTCTATAAGCGGCACTTCTTCCAGATTTCGACGCTGAGATCATAGAGGGTGGGACGAAAGCAGCTCGCTGCTTTACTCGTGATTCATACTTCGGAACAATTGGAGAGAGTGGCCGCTATTATCGATAATAGATTCGACGAGAAATCGAACATTGCTAAACGCGTAAAACATGAATGACGAGATAATAAAGATAGGCACTGCTATAATGGCCAAACTGTTATTTACACACGATGTATATCTGCTTATGCAAGAACAAGTGCAAAAAATCCAAAATTAATTTTTTGGAGAAAACGATCTGGGTTCGAATACCGCGTTCATCATCTCTAATTTTTTCATGTGATATGTATAACGTAGCTCTGGTAGTTCGGAACCGACCTTAAATGGTAGGTCTTGAGCCAAATGACCTTAGCAATCGGTGTTTATAATTAAAAAAACAATATTTAACTCGCCCTCTACTTCTATCTCTCTCTCTCTCTCTGAAATCCAATGCCTTTGAAGGAAGTGGCAAAACATGGATACGAGTAACGAGTTACTCGACGAAGTGGCCATCCGACTTATAATGGTCGACGAATCTTGGAGGAGACAATGGTCGACTTAGGGCGAGGCGCGCAAACCGAATGTTACTTTGAAGTCTGCAACGGGGGTTCGTCGTGCAGGGTTAACTTCCCCTCTTGGCCACCCTCGTCGAGCCTCTCGAAGAGACGCAGCGTCCTAACGTCATTATAGTTGACCCTCCTCGACCCCGTAATCGCTTTTCAGCGACTGCACCTCACGGGTTTCCGCGTCTTGCCCCTTTGAACGGGCTGAATGAAAAAGGAGGAAAGGAAGAAAAAGAAAAGGGAGGGTGCGCAGCCTCACCTCGGGGCGAAAGTGTGCTCTGAAAAACTCGGAGGGGTAGTTTTCAGCGGATTTCTTCCGAGAGAGCTTTTCTCGCTCGACAATTCGTAATTGCGGCGTAAATAAGGCCGTCCTTTGTCGCTCGTTTTCCACGCTGGCGTCGTTCAATGCCAACCTTGTTCGACCCGTGCTTCTCGCATCGCGCTGGATTATCGAGCATCGAGGCTTTCGTGAAGATTATTAAGTGATATCGTCGTACGTGAAGATGTCCTTGTTGAAAATTGCCTTAAAAAAAAAGATGTCTTTGGTAGAGCAGAATTTTTGAGAAAACGGTTCACGTCGTCGCATCGGAGCTTTCGTGAAGATCATGACCTAATATCGTCGTGGGTAAAGGTGTCTTTGTTGAAAATTACCTTCAAAAAAGGATAACTTTGGTAGAGCAGAGTTTTTGAGAAAATGGTTCACGTCGTCTCATCGAAGCTTTCGTAATGATTATGACGTAATATCGTCCTAGGTGAAGATGTCTTTATCAAAAATTAACTTAAAAAAAATGTTTTTGGTACTGTAGAATTTTTGTGAAAATGGTTTACGTCGTCCCATTGAAGCTTTCGTGAAGATCATGACCTAATATCGCCGTAGATAAAGAAGTCTTTACCAAAAACTAACTTAAAAAAAGAGGAAGATGTCTTTGGTACTGTGGAATTTTTGAGGAAGCGATTCACGTAGTCGTATTAGCTTTGGACGTACCTGGCAGCCGATATCTCGAATTTTGAGGTCGTGTTTATTCGATCGAACAGGTCGGCCTACTGAAGGAATTGGTTTTTAACGCATCGCTAGTTTCCTCACGTACATTTTGAACGCATTGCTCTTTCGGTGCTCCGTGCCTTACATTATGGAAAGCGGGCGCTGGAGGAGCTACACGGTGATGTAGCGCTCGGAGGCTCGAAGTTACACTCGCAAGCTTTGAAGCTTTCCCAGCGGCTCTGGATTATTTTCCACGCGATGTATGCATACCGTACATCAAACAGTTCGGATCTCGCCTTAAAAACGGTTGCGTCTAGAATAGCGCATCGATCCATATTTGTAACAGTGAATTATCAACTATCGGTCCACTGTCGCCATTATCGTACGCATAAGATCAAAGCCACGACTTCGATCTCGAGATCGTAACTTACGTTTTACTTTATACATTTCTTCATACATACTCTATTTACACTTATTTACGAATCACACTCATTTACATTCTCATCTCACGATTTCATCTCACGCTCATTTCCGTACACTAGTTCAACCCAAGTTCGGTTTGACCAGAATCGTTTACTGGATCGGAATGCAAAACGTCGAAACCGCAGCTTTCCCCTTTATCCAAATTCCAAGATCAGATCCTCGAGTAATGAAAACAGTGTCTACGGGCTACGCGATCAAACTCGCGGATAAGGAAACGCTGGATCCTCGCTTCGATCGAATTATCCATCACGACACGAGCCGCTTATGCACATCGCTCGCGCACTTTTAGGATGCCTCCATTCCATCTCCGCTGACGCCTGCCCTCCTCGTTGCATTATAAGGAAACTCTTTTATATCCGCGCCGTCGGAGAAATCCGGCCGACGTCTCGTTCCTGCGCGTTTGCGTGGGCGCTGCATGTGGGCAGAATGGAAAGGGCTTTATCGAACTCGACGTACATGTGCATACATTTTATTCAACGTGTCCCCGCAATCGCGTCCGCAACATCTGTTGCCAGGAACTACAAGCCGCGAGAGAGTTCCTCGACTGCACCGGGTTACGTCACTCCGCCTGCTGCGCTGGATCCAACGGCAGATCTGGGATTTTTAGCACCTTGCGCCTGGCTGCTTTGTCTGGGCTCGTCGAATGCATAATACGTGCTCGCGAGGGAACATCGATGGGCCGAATACTCCGATTTTTTTTTTACTACACTCCGCATGTTCGTGTGGGATCTCGAAGTGGGCGCAGGACGATTTTTTGCTGCTACTACTTTTTGGTTTTTCAGGGTGAAAATGCCCTGCAAAGAATGAGAAACCTGGTGTGCTCACGTATCTTTGGAATTGACGATAAATATAATTAATAATTATATTATATTATAGATAAATATAGTATAAATAACAGTAAATGTAAATTAAAATAGAATACTTTTCGATGCTCAAGCAAATTGTGTAGAGTAATGCTCGAAAACTATTTTATTTGAGCAACGAGTTTCTGGAAAATGCGATACGCGTGATTCTTGATATCTAAAGCTAGGCGTTCATTTACTACCGATCGCTGCTCATCCGTTTCGCGCGTTGCCAACCGATTAAAACCGCGTCTGCTTCTGCCTATCGATGAAGCCAATGTTGTCAGGCACCGTGCATTAAACGAACCGCAAAGTGTTTAATTACCACCCTTCTGTCGGTTAGCTCATAATAACGTCACCACTCTCGATGCTATCAGCGGCAAATCGGCTCTCGCGATTTCTTTCCATCGACAGACGACGCGTTCCTTAATGCGCTGCTACGGCATTGCGAAAGCCTCGTCCAGGTTTCACGACATCGGCGGTCGAGAACGGTCTTCGCGAGCGTAACGTTGTTCTCATCGGATTATACAACGTGCAAAATGCTTTACGTTGATCGTTAGAAAGCACCAGAAATTATCCGGAAGAAGTTATGATCTATTGGGCCTGCTATTTAGCCCAGTCGGTATTGTCGAGAAGTTTCTTATCGGTATTTTAAGGAAATAATCAGTGTTTATAACGGATGATCGACATACGATATAAATTATAAATATAGTAGCGGTTAAAACGGAACAGTTTATATTTTAAATCAAGTCTGGTCGATCCAAATTGCACTGCATGTCGCATTGTCGATTCGAAAATTTCCAAGGTCCTCATACAAATATCAATAACGATATATTTTTCCTAATGTTCTTTTCGAAATTTGGTTTCAAAATGAATGTAGTACTTATTCACTTTTACTTTAAGCGATTAATTTCTCTTTGCCCGGGGTTTCCTTCTAAATATTAATGTTAAGTGTTTATCAAATTGTCCTGCATAATTTACGGTATAATGTGCACCAGGGGTAGGCATCGAGAGCAACGGTGTCTGTAATTATCGTTTAGCGAGCCGCACCTGATCCGTGAAACGGCGGCGATAAGCCAGGCGCGTCGCTTTACGCAAATGCGAGCGCATTTATAAAAAGAATTAAACTCCAGTTAAAAAAAAAAAGCTGCTGCTATTAATGATCGACGCGATCTAAAACTTTCCAGTGAATGAAAGCAAGAAATTATACTCTTACATATATCGAATATCACGAGTGCGAACGCGTCATTGATAAAGACATTGATGTTACCAAACGATAAAAATTAAAAGAACAAAATAAGAATCAAGGATAATGACTCTTGCTAAAATGAAAAACGAATTATCATTTTGTTCCTTTAATCTTTGATTAGTCTGCATTACTCTAATTGAAACGTTGGTAGCAAAGCTCAAAATAGACGATAGAGCCTTTTTTTGCTTCGCTCGATATAAACATCCTTAAACGCTCGACGAATATAATTCGAATACCTGAGTTTAGCAGCACTGATTACGTCGTTGCATTAAAATGTTTTCTATGTTAGGCATTGATTAAAATCTATACGTAGGGGAAATTGTATCGGAGCAAGGCAGTTTGATGTGCGATTAGCGTTATATATCACGAACTCGGAGAAGATTTTATTGTCGAAGCCACGCAATCTAGGTCATGCCATTTTCGACAATAATCGAAGGGTCGGAGCTGGCGCGTATCCTTCAAAAAGCCACGTGATTGTTCCTCTGTGTTTACACGCGCTTATGTGCCGAAGAACGTAATTTAATACATATACTCATATATAGCCTCGAATTGGAAAAAGGCGAGCTTTGTCGTTTCGGTGAAAGTAGGTCTCGTTCAATAGTTGCCGGATAAAGTAATTTAGAACGTATAGCCGCGGACCTAAATTAAAAGAAATCGTCTTTTGACTCCTCGACGAAAGCAGGCTGAGTTTAACATAGTTGCTTTCATCATAGGTTTATTTATTCGAGGATTTAGCTTAATTACTTTTAATTGAGTCCGCGATTCTACTTAGCTCCGAAGTGAAGAAAACTTGAACATTTTTATCAAAGCCCGATTTAAAACGTATCCTCAATATTCCTCCGCTGCAGCGCGAAATACAGGTTGATATAATCTTTGGTCCCCTCGCGTGTACATGTCTTCAACGTTTATCAGCCTTGAAAAACCACCACATCCTCGCTGGTTGATCCTGGCTTGATTAAGTTCAACCTCAAAGTCCCTCGACGTACGGCGCTGCTCCGAACGAGGGCCAATCTTTAGCAATTTCAGGTTCGATTGGTTCCACTTCGCACCCTGAAGGTTTTAATCGCCGAAAGTTCGAGAACGATTTTTCCTCGTCCTGCTCGGACTCCAGGGGGATCCGTGTTAAAGGGAATTTATCGAGGTAGAAAGTTCGATGAGAACGAACGTCCTGGATTATCGTATCCGAAGCTTATTTCGTGCCACAGAATTCCGCTTTCTGGCTCAACGATCGACATCTCGAAAGGGCGATTCTCCGATTGTTTCGACTTTTGGGCCCACCCTCCTCCTCCTCCTCCTCCTCCTCCTTTATCGACTCCAGGCTCCGCCTGGACGCTGCAATATCGAGTCCATCCTCCGGGCCATTCGTTCTCTCTGCTTCTCTACCTCGATCTTAGCAGAGAGCCAGGACAGTGTCTGGGATGGGATAGGAAGAGGCCTGGAAATATCGCAGGTCGACGATCAGGCCTGGTTCCGTTAGGACAGCCGCGAGTCGCGTGGGCATAAATCATGCGCCTTTATGATCCCTGCGCATGCAACAATGAGGAAGGAAATGAGGAGCGGGGAAAAATATCCCGTGATTTATGACGTTGGCGATCGTAACTTTTGTCGCTGGTACATATTTTCTTTTTCCATCTTGTTATTTGTTAATTTGATTTTTCTTTTTTTTTTTTCAATTTTTTCTCTCCAATTATTGCCCGCTGGTGAACGTTCCAGGAGTCGTGGCGAGCGGTATAATTATAGAATGTATTTTTAGTTGCTAATGAACGGAGGGTTATGTACCGCGTACCAACGGGGATCGTTTTCCGTATTAATAACCAGGCGCGACTCGCGGCTCCGCACCTGGAGGATAAAAAGGGAGCTCGCGGCGGCCAAGAAGACCATCCCGAATGCTTTTAGTCGCGTTAGGTCCGTTGAGATGAATAATGTATTAAAAATGCACGTTGCGTGCATCGCGGAAGCGATTTCTATGCGAGAAGTTTTGCCGCGATAATATTAAAATGTATGAAATATAAAGTGGATCCCCCCGTCATTATCGTTACCAAGATGGATATTTTATGTCAAGTGAGCGATTAAAGGTAGAGAGGTAGCAGCATTTGAAGACTCTTGTAATCAGAAAAGTCCACGAGTGTTGTACTTCGAAGGACGGAACTGTTATTTGTACAATAGCCAGAATTTCAACCATCCCTTGCCAAATCGGCGAACGATTGGCCTTGAGGCAAGCGAGACATTGGATGTACACCTTGATAAGGGTTTACAACGGGGCGAAAACGTGGGAACAACGATAGTTATGCGTTGCATACATTATCGATTCAGCCTATCCACCCCAGGGTTCATTGCCCCGCAAGACCATTTGATCATTTCTGCTCGAGCGATTGTCCCGATGTAGAATAAATTGTGGTTCCGGCAAGAGCGTAGCTCTGAAAAGAACCATTTCGCGGCTCTGAAAAGAAGCGATTAATAATCGCTTCGCCATCCGTTTCCCCGCAACTACTCGATTTAATTCTCTCGATCGATTAATCTTACTCAATTAATACACGTACAAACTCCCATGCAAGAGTTTCTTCTTAAAAGACGCTCCGTTCAATTTTAAATGATAATTCATTCTTTTACCTCTTGAACTAACAGTTATATCAGGTTCAATAACGCTGTGCTCGCACGTTTCTATGAATAATACAATTAAATTCATCGATAATTAAATCCATCCTAACGATCATAATTACACATTTCTTCTCCTCACCCGAGTATAACGTTTTCCAAGTTATTCATAGGACATAAATTACTTTTACCGTATCACTGGGCACGTGCATCGACGATTTCGCTTTTGACTTCAGGGGTGTCGGGCAAGGACGTGAGCGGCTGGCCAAAAATCCCATGTCTGAGGGGACGTGCGGGGAGCAAGGGCGCTAACGGAGGTGCGGGCGCACATGTCGGCCCGCCCCAGTGTCCGCATTCCGTTCTGAGCAGCACGCGAAGTTCCGTCAGCAGTTCACCCTTGAGCCCGTGTCCGACGCCGATGCCATTCCTGGTCACTTCGGGCTCCGTCAGGTGAGATCAAAATCCATTATAATAAAAATATATATATATATATATTTCTCTCACGACGATTGACTTTCTTCCATCCTGAATCCCCCCTCAGCGATTCTGGAGCTATCAATTTGGATGTAGTCGGGCATCATTGATAGTTTTTCCATATGATACGTGTACTGTAGCTCTGGTGGTTGGAAAGCTACCTTAAACGGTAGGTCCTAGGACCGATGACTTTAGCAATAGGTGCTGAAAATGAATTTAAAAACTAATTGGATGTGGGGATTTGCGAAATTGCGGACGATCGCGGATGTTTTGTGCGCGCAAATTATTTGGCGCAACACTAAATGTTTGCAGACGTATTTTGCGGACATTTAGGTGGATTATATTTATTATTGAAGAAAAATTAAACGAAGAAAAAGTTACGGTAAATTAATATTGTATATTGATTTATAGATTAGAGTAGAATTTTGTGAAATTTTTAAAAATATACCCGGTCTTAGAGTTGTACGAGTTTTCAAAGAAACGACCGAGCGATTATTTTGACCGGTTTGGTAGGTTTAGCGTTAAGGGAGCTGCATATATTTAGCGATAGCGGTTGAGGTATATCGTAAAACGAGAGAGATAAAACCCATCGTTTGTACCTTTCCATTGCATTTTTAAACCATCTTATCGCTCGCTGTTTTTTTTTTTTCCTTTTCTTTGGCTTAATCGTTATTCTACCATTGCATTGCGCAGATATTTGCGATGTTAATTATATGTACTTGATAAAGTGCGTTGATATCCGCGATGCTAAAGCGTAAAGATACTAACGAGTTGATGCAAGCGCTGCTTCACCTTCGAAAATTATAAATAACGAGCGATACTTTGCTTTCTTCCGCGATATTTCTCGCTACATGCTCTTTATCACGCAAAATTTATATCCGTCATACGTATACAGTCCGTGAGTCTCGCACGTATTTCTTACGATAAACGAGGCCTCTTCTATCCAACATTTAAGTCTCATCGCTGAAATAACCCACATTCCCTCGAAACTTTCGGCCGAAGACCAGAAAAAGAAAACCCTCAAATTCGCCAATAAAACTGACTTCCCTGGTACGTGCACGCCAGGTAGGAAACGAACGACTTCCATCCTATATTCGCAACGTTCCACGTGCGTGAAACGCGCATCACCAAAGGCCACGCTCACGTGGAAACGTTAAACGGAGTTCTAGGCGCTCTTTTCCCAGCATCGTTTGCTCGCCTATGAAAAAGTGATGCCCAAAGTTTCTGCCCCTTTCGGACATAAGAGCGATAGCAACGACGCGCTACTGTAAAGGACAGGCGAGCTAAAAATATCCCGCCCGAGTTATTCATATTTAATAAGTAGCTATATCCAGTCGCGAGTCGGGCAGAGGGCGGCGTCGTGTGTGTGCACCCCTTGTCCAAAGATAGCCACCGAACCCCTTAATCTGCCAGCCGGTGACCCATTCCGGACTATACTATTACGTAAATTCCCATCGATCGCCGATTCTTTCTTTATATTTTCACTCGGCCAGCGAGGAAGACAACTTCGCGTGAAATATTCAGGAAGGTTGAGCCAAGATAGTCTTCCGCTTATACCCCAAATGACATTATTAAGGAAAATGCTGCGTTAAATCGCTCCTTGCCCTGGGCAACGGATATTGATACTCGGGCAGATTGTTTTTTTAAACGACCATTACGCTTCGTCGTCGTACGCCTTCGTCATTAACGCCTTGACTGTCACGCGCTGCTTAGAAGTGCGCGGGTATTGCGGTATAGCAATGCCCAGAGTAATTCTGAGATCGAAGCTTGCTCGATGCAGGTGTGAAGGCGCGTTAGGACTAATGTTTCTTATGGTAGTAGAAGATAATTACGTTTATACCGATGTTCTTATGGAAATTCTTCGAAGAAAGGACGACTGTTTTTTTGCTTACGGCGTAACAGGAAAATCTATAAAAATTTGTTGGTATGAAATATTTAAGTGATTTAACGGTACGATTCGGAGATTACTTAAAATTTATTGGGATAACGTGATTCTTTTAGTTTTATAGCAAATTTCGTACTGTCGGTCACCGATGACTGACGTAACAGCCTTAAAAAAAAATACTTTGCCTTTAAGATCGTTGCAAAATATTTCCTATCCTATCGAATTCTCCATAGAGATACGCCTGATTTCTTCATAAGCTTCGAAGATGTTCGAAGGAATCGCTTATCGGAAGATCGATCGATATTTACGGAGACAGAAACGCGGTTGCACGGTTACGAGATGCACATATCGAGTGTTGCGTGCCCACATCGTCTCGGTATCATCGTATTACGATGTCCTCTGCGCGCTTCTTCCTCCCCGCGCGGCGATTTATTGTCCCCCGCGTCTTGGCCATCCAATTACCTGGGCGCGTGCAAGTGAAAAAAGCAGATATGCGCTCGCGAGATTCTGCTGCTCAAAAGTTGGCGAATTCGGCGGACGGGGATGGAATATCAAGGAACGGAAGGCGGTTTGTCGGGTATAACTTCGACATCCTGGCGTGCCATCGGCGTTTGAATAATTCATGGGGCCCGCCATCTCGAAACGGCGCGGTTTCGTTGCAACATCGATAACTATCCACCTTCGATCAACTATTTCCGCCGGCGTAAGGCCGCCTCGAAGCCGGTAATCGTTTCAGGAGCTCCGATAAAAACGCGCGCACCCTTCGACAGGTCGAAAATGCTCTCGATGAATTCTCGGGGCACCAAACGAATTTCAAGAAACCACTTCGTCACCTTTGGGTCCTGGGCTCTCTGTTTGCTCGTGTTTGGTTTTGTCGTGAGTCGCGAAACGCATTGCTGTATCGTTTGTTGAATGCTTTGAATGAATTTTCAAGGCACTTAACGAATTTCAAGAAACCACTTTGCCACCTTTGGGTCCTGGGCTCTCTGTTTGCTCTTGTTTGATTTTGTCGTGAGTCGCGAAACGCACTGCTGTATCGTTTGTTAAATGCTTTGAATACATTTTCAAGGCACTTAACGAATTTCAAGAAACCACTTTGCCACCTTTGAGTCCTGGAGTTTGAGTTTGCTCGCGTTTGGTTTTGGCGTGAGTTGCAAAGTGCGCTGCTGTATTTTTTGTTAAATGATCTCGATGAATTGGAACCGTGGAAGAAATGTTTAGAAAGCACTCGATCACCTGTGAATCCTCGATTTTCCCTTAAGTGAGATTCAGCTTTGTTGGGAGTTGCAAAGACGCGCTACCTCTAACTTTTCTTAAATGAATCCCCCGAATAAGAATCATCGAAGGAATTTCAAAAAAGCACTCGATCACTTCTGAATTCGACTCACGAGGGAATCGTAACTTTGTTATAAATTCGGATTCAAGGATATTGGAAAGCATGTAATCCTGTTAACTCTGACGAGATCGTCCGACACTGTGGATTTATAAGTTCGCAAAGCCGAAGGCAGCCACGGTATCGGATAGTTAGCACTTTTTGTACCGAGTGTTAAATAAAATTGGGTCGCAAAAATTGCATTAATACTGGCGCAAAACTGCAACGGACAGATCTTATCCTCCACTCATCTGCTTCTTAATTCATTGTTATTCGACGTTCATCGATTATTTAATATCGATAATATCAATATTATTCGACGCACGAGGCAGACGCGTAAATGACGTGATGCGCAGATCGTGATGTTGATTATTTGTATTTAACGACGTTTAATGATATTCATCGCGTACGAGACGGAGAAAAATATCTTTGGTGTATCCGCATTTTCATCCAACTCTACTACATTCGATCAGCTTCGTACACAGCTGTCTAGCTCGAAAATTTTGTGACCGCCTTTATTCGATCAGCCAAGCCGACCTACTGAAGGAAATGGTTATAATACATTGATAGTTTCCCCACGTACACTTCAGATGTACTGTTCTCTTAGAATTCCGTGCCTCGCGTCTTAGAAAAAGCTTTCCCTTTGAAGCACGTCCACGGAGCTGGGAAATATTTCAAAACGTTGAACCGCTACTTCTTAAAAAAAAAAGAAAAAAATATTCCCACAGCACGTCACGGTGGAAAAAGTATTCGTCGATATCATGGTAACTTTCCAATAAAGTCAAACTTGTCAGACCTGATACTTTTTAAGCGATTAATGGACACGCATCACTTTTTCACGTTGGAATATTCCTTTTGGATGGAATAAATACTTTCGATCGTTCCTTTTTCGCTTCCTTTCTCGTCTCGAATCGACGATGATAACGAATCAAAACCGAAACGACAGCAATATCACGGTCATTGTTCGAAGCCTCTATTGATACCCAGTTAATAACGGCCGAGAAATCAATACTCTACTTATAACATCATGTATCATGGGGATTGATACTGATTTCTCGTTTGTTTTTGAAGCAAACACGGATTTCCGGAGAATGGCGCCTATCGATCTCATCGACGCGAGCTCTCGAATTCTATTTGCAATGTGGCATTCGATTTATCAAAATGAGACGGTCGGCAAATATCTGTAAATTCGTATTATTCGCGTCCATGCAGCTCCGTTACGTAGGCCGGAAGGAGAAAAATTGGGAGCTTCAAAGTGAATTGTAGTTTGAAGAGAACTATTATGTACACGGCAGCTACACCTCGTAAACACGTAGCTTTGTATTTTAATTACCTCGTATGAGGCAAGGAGTTTCTAAATCATTTTTATTTATTCCGACATTCTCTATTCACGTGCGTACGCATGAAGGCCATAAACGTGCCTCCGCGCGCAAAATGTCCTTAACCTGATGTATAGTTGAATTTGCGAGCGCTTGACGCGGTATGCCTTTATCCACGATAAAAAAAAAAAAAAAGAACACTGGCGGAAATATAGTATTTCCGACAGGTGAAGTGGACTGGCTATTTCTATCTATCAATCGAACTGCCAGTCATTTTTCTCTCTCGCGTCCCGTACCTGATAAAATCTCCGATATTTGTAATCTTCCAACTATAACGACTTAACCCAAATATGATAAAGCTATTGAACCCGAGAACGGGGATGTTTAATTAAATTTACCATCAGGCTACGTAACGAATCAAGGCATTGTTATAATCTATACATTTTATTCGTCTGCAACACAAATGGTTAACAACGTGCATCAAATGACCACTTGTTCGTTTGGCGGTTGAACACTGAAGCGGTTAAAACGACCGGTCAGTGTTTTACTTAAAAAAAAAAATGCTGTACTTTGAAAAGTAACATTTTTCGAGATTTCCCATAATTTTAGCGCAAAGTATAAATCGTTCTATCGATCCGTTGACATCTCTTCTCAGTCCTCTTTTTCTTTAAGCATATACGTGATATACATAAATATATTCGGGAAGTAACCGGTAGGTCTGGTGTTCAGAATTTTTGTATTTTTCTACTCTTCACTATCACCCGTATTCTTCACTTACGCGCGTGAATTAGCGTTGACCACTTGTTGCGTAGATGATATTTTTGAGAAAACTCCGACACCACTTCTCCCAAGTGGAGCATACAGACCTAGCGAAGCGCAAGAAAATACGAGAAATCACGAAATAAAAAGCAAGGCTCAACATTTTAATGCGCGCTCTTATGCGTACATAAATTTCGTGGATAATCTCATTAACAACAACCATGTATCAAAAGGCAAGAACTAAACATGAAATAATATTAAACATAATATTAAACGATCAAACTATATATCAATCATTACATTCATCTCAATATTATTCAAAATAATATTAAAGAGTATATCCGACATATACTAATATGGATCATTTCCACGCCACCTCTTTCCCGTCTCCGTGTCGTTCCTTCTGAACACACGATCCCGCGTGGTCCACCGATACGCTGGATGCAATTCGCAGCCGAGCCTCCTGGGTGCGAGAACTTATAAGATTTAATTGGTTCATCAACCGGTATGTTTCAGTAGCGGGATGGTGCAAAGCGTGGGTGCTAATCTGTCTCCGGATCAAACGTTTGGATCGATTCGCTCCCTCTCGGTTACGAGAGAAGTCGCCAGTTTCCCGCTCTCCCGGACGCCCACGCCGCCTCCGCAGCACAGGTGGGTTATTTTCCTCTCATTTACGGTGCCCCGCCACCTTCCACGAATTGTTTCCCCAAAGTCTTTCACCCTGAGGACTTTGCACACCGCGACACCAACGATGGGCGCTGGCATTACGAGCGAATCGTCATTGTCCACGGATCGCAGACTGCGAGACGCCGGTAAAATAATTTGCACGTCTACGGAGAATTGTTTCCGCGTGAATTTGGCGGAAATTTCGCTGGCGCTGATTGAAATGTCAGCGAGATTCAATCTGGAGGAATGGAGAAAGGTCATGGTTGAAACGTGCTTGTTATTATCCGCGTCGCACTGTGGGTGGCCGAAAATTATCCATCCACGCAGCCCGCCTTTCTTGGTTTAAGGGAATTTCGCGCAAAGTTCGCTTCAAATTGTTGCGTCATTGGTTTGTTCACGATTTATCGAAGCGCCGTATATGTTCGATAGGACAGCTGTGTTAAGTATGAGAGTATTACGTGGATGCATTTTTTAAAAAGTGTTATCATGATTTTTGTATTGGAAAAAGAAGACTGTGTATTGTATAATTAGAGTATAACTATAAAGAGATCGAAAGATATTTTTTGTCACAATCCCTAATACTGTGGCAGCATGTGTACATCATGACAGCACGTTCTACGTAGATAATTGAGTGTGCATTGAGAGATTTTCGAAGAGATTGTTTTCGAAGGATAAAGTATATTTTGGGGAGGATAAATAGAACGTAGGATGACCTCGTTAATGATAATTGGCGCGTTTTAACCTTTCGCAGTACGGCTGTTCCTCGGCCAAAGCCAAAACACGATACTTTATGGCGAAGAGTGTAAGATAACCTTTCCATCGTTACTTTTATGCTCTCCTAGAATACTTTAACGCTCGGCATTGTCCCAAGATAAATTATATCCGCTGCCGGCAAATGAGACGGATGGCAAAGGTCAGAGGGCGGTTGCTTTTAATTAGCGATTATAGGTGAACAAGAATAGACGACACGGCTAAAATTTCGTGAGTCTATGACAATAACGGATAAACGCGTATTTACGTGGATACTTCTCAATTTTATCGAACCACTTACGGAATAAAACTCTAATCGCGTAAAGCAGCGCTTACTATTAAAAAAAAAACCCATAAAATAAAGTTTAACGAGTAAAATCTACTTTTATAAGTAACCATCAATCATTATATCAAGTATAATACCAACGATTCTTGGTTTCTTTAAAACAAACCTAAATTACACGCATCTTCGAATCAAAGGAACTTAATCATTTCCACAACCCAGCGTGTAACGATGAATAACCCGAGGAAACGTAGCGTCATAAATTTGAGGGACGTCGAATCAAGAGTTACGGACATTTCCAGATCCATCCTTAAAACTCTAGAACAACGCGACGATGCGCGAAGCTACGCGAGAGATGCAGCGAAACGCAAAAGCCGAATGACAAAGCGCCATCGCGGTTAAATTGCAAGAAGTGTTTCTCTTCTTCTGCATTCCGCCAGGCCAGCTCTCCTCCCGTGACTGGCATAAAAATACGAGGAAGAAGAGGCCGCATCTCCTTTTGCGGAAACCAAGTGCGATCGCGATCACGGAGGAGAAGCGCCAACGACTCTTCTCTCGGTTAAACGCGTGGGCGCCCGATCGGCCCATTTGCATCGCAGGGGAATATAAAAAATACACCCGCATCGGGCATTTTTTTGTTCCTCACGTCTGAACACTCTCGTGCTTGCAGAAGTGTTTCTTTAAGGGATACAAGTGGAGGGAAAAATTGCGGGTGCTTCTTTCCGCGCCATAACCGCGAGTATATGCGCTAACGACGCAAGTGGGTTGATCCTAGGATCTGATTTTTCTCCTCGCGAGCCTCGGTGCATTCGAGCGATATCAATTAAGCTCGGAGCGGGCCGGATTGGTCTTTGGCACGGAAAGCCGGTAGACGGGTAAAAATATTTGAGCAGTAGGCATGTCTCGGTGCTGGGGAGCCAAATGTTTCTCTTAATCGCTCTCTGGGCACGCTTTATTCGAGCTAATCTAACCCGGAATCAATGTTCTAAGGTAGAAGATGGAATTCTTTCAACGCGAAATCCTTCTTAAAATTGTAATGACGTATGGAAATTATTGGACGATTATGGAAAAATATGTAGAAAATATATTTGGAAATGTATAATGTATAATATATATAGGAAAATATTTAGAAATATACAATATATAATATATAGAAAAATTAATAGACGATTATAGAAGTTGGTGGACATGCTTGCTCAAGATATACGATAAATTCGAAATTAGATTCGAGGTGATTAAAAAAAATATAAAAAATACTAATTTTATCCAATCGTGTTATAAAAAGCGCAAAAAATATAAATGTTAAATACGCATTGTATTTAAGTATCTCACTTTGCACGGCCTTTCATAGGTATCTTCGTACCGATGACGGTGGCGATGTGCCTTACCAAAACGAGACAAAACAGAGTCACCATTGACTCGGTATGATTTACGTTGGTATATTCAACATTCGGCGTACATTTTTCCACGTAGTGCATAATGCAATACCTCCTGACGCACGTCCGCGGCTAAAGCAAATGATTCCATAAGAATACGTGCCGAGTCCAAAGCTTATCGATGTGAAGCGAAGCAAATTATTTCTTCGCGCCGTCTCCCTGCCGTCTACGCGACTAAAAACCGTAGCGCAGAAGAAAATATCCACGCTGGTTTTCCACGGACAGGAAGCGTAAGCTGATAGAAATATTACGCATGCAATGAAACACAATAAGCCGCGAATAGAGCGAAGATTAATGGATTGTAAACACTACTCGAAGCCGGCGGTAAATAAGGCGCATGCATAATGAAATTGACGCTAACTACACGCGGATAATGCAGGTACTTAAGACTAAAGATAAGCAGGCGGAGTGAATGGTCGCTAGCGGTAAGCTCTGACTATTAAAAAGTTGCGAGGAGAAACATCGAGGCTCCAGTTTTACAAGCATCGTAACAGCTATCGCGATATCCATATATCTATCCTCCTGAAACGTGGCAAAATTGTGCACAATAAAAGCAAGCGGATCTAATGAAAATTAATATCGAGCTCGAACTGTTCGAAAATCCAACTGTGGATAACAAACCTAAATCTCAAAGCACAAAAACAGCTAACATACTTAAAGCTCGAATCGCGATTCGAATACTCAATACCATCCTTCAATTTTTCCACTTACGACGATTATGCGCAGCAGGTACTTCACGCAATATCCGTGATACTTCCAGAGCCACTTAAATTACAATCGACTTTAGACGGTATAATTATATTCAACGGAATATCCCTCCTGCGGATCATTACGTCCTTCCGCGTTCTGCCAAATCGCCGACTTCGATCACGAGGACGATCAATCGTGGAGGCTAAGTGGATCATTCGTTACATTCGGATAAGATCTAAGCCAAACGGACAGGATGAGGGTAATCCGCCTTCTTTAGATCGGAGCCAAGCGATTCGCGACGGATGGCGCACGCATGAAATTGAATGCTTAATTGAAACGACCTCATCAAATGCATCCACTTAATTAGTGCGAGGGTCACGTTGCACGGCCCTCGGCGATGCTCCACGGCCCGTCTGCGCCTGGCATCGCGGGCAATTTCGATGTCACATCCTACGAATTATGATGATTATGCACTCCAAGTATTGGCCGATTATTATAATGCGAGCTACGCCCGTTATCCGCGAATTAAACGACACTCGAGCCGTATTAATTGCGCGGTACGCGCGAGGTGGATGCGAGGGGAAAGCGGTCGTTGGAAAGTTCGTTAACGATAAATACGTAATTACCAACCCGGAGAATATTTTAATGGCGCGATTTGGAAACGAGATACTTGCCATCTGCCTTAAACACGATCCGCGATATTCGTGGATAAATCGGCGGATCGGCGCGCTCAAAAGAAGCGTAATGAACGTAACAGCAATTGGATGGTATATAATTATGCGATTCGATATAATTAATCCGTGCACGTGGTGGATACGCGGGGAGACATTCGTTGGAAAGTTCGTTAACGATAAATATGTAATTCCATCCAGAGGATCCTTTAGTAACGTGCTCTGAAAATGAGATACTTAACGCGATTCACCATTCGCCTCAAACGTGATCCGCTATACACGCGGATAAATCGGCGGTTCGATGTGCTCAAAAGAATCGTAATGAAGGCAATGGCAATTAGATCGTATATAATCGTGTAATCCTATACGCGATACGCGTAATTTAATAGCATCGAGCTTATCGTCGATGATGTGAGCGCTTTGTCCCGATCGCTGCGCGTCCTCTGGTACGTACAGAGGTACGATGCCAAGGGTTTTACGCGGATGATCGCACTTGGAACATACAGGGTGTCCGGGATAAATTGGACAGTCTCATGAGGAAAAAGAAAAAGTGCTTGGTAAATACAAAATTCAATAGATTTAAAAGAAATTCAATAGACAAGGAAATTGTACTATTGTCAAAGAATTTTATTCAAAATAACCGCCATTGGCGTCTATTACAGTCTCGATTCGACACTGGAACTTGGAGCAAGCTGATTTTACACTTTCTCTGGGAAGGATCTCAAAAACTGTTTTAATTCTGTCGATTAACCGGGCTTTTGTAGTACTGGCATGGCGATTGTTGTCTTTCTCGTGCAGCACTATATACATAATAGTCAATCGAGTTAAGATCTGGGAAGTTCAAAGGCCAAACATTGGGACTGGTGTAGTCCTAAGAATTGACAAACAATTTTCGCGGGCTTTTTCTGTGTGCGTGAACACCTTTAACACGTTTAAAAAAAACAATCAAATATTATTCTGCATAATTTATCCCGAACACCTTGTATAACACGTTGAAACGCATAATTGCACGTATTATTGCCGATCCAGATGGCGACCAAGTGTCCGCTTATACAATATTTTAGGAAGGCGGACGTATTCATTGCTCGATACGCGATGCGGACGAACAAAACGCGTGGATGTTATCCTGTTGCTGTCATAAATCGAAAACATCTGTGGTGCCAGGTGAATAGGACGGGCGCATATGTATGAACGTTAATCGACTGAAGTCACTTGCGGGGATAATGCGCGGAATAGTAATGGAATAGGTAACACCTTAGCGCGCCTCTCGATACGGAAGCACAATGGCAACGTGGAACATTACTGGTGTTACGATTAAATGCCTATCACTTTGTCGTTGGAACGTACGATCAGTAATATTTGAACGATAATCGTATAAATATCGGATCATCGATGCGTTTGCGTATCTTGGTCGGAGAAAAGTTTGAAATCAATTATTCGATGAAAAAGAATTAGGATTCTTTTTTTTTTTTCAAGCAAAATATGGTAAATGTATCTGAATATTTATAAACTTCGAAAACGTATTATGGAAATTGATCGTTGCAGACAATTTCCCATGTGCTTTTCCTCGAAATAACTTCTCTTCTTCATAATAATTTTACATATCTCTCGCATTTCTGTTTTATGACTTTATAGTATGAATACGCAAAATGTGCAGATTTATTATTAAGAATAAGGGGACATATCTGGGAATAAACGTAAAATCAGTCAATGTCACCTTACCATCGACAAATATGTGATGATAATCGATTCACACATTCATTAGTTAATTAAACAACATTAGTTCATGAAAAAATTCAAGCTTTCTTTTCATTTAATTAGTAACCGATCACTGTCTCGAGGGACGGCGTACGTATTGTTCCAGCGTGTTATGCATTAAAAAATATTGAATTAGATCCTTCGTGCGATACACGTGTACTAATCATCTAAATTGGGCCGCTGTGTGTTATTTCGATCGATTAACGTAATTCCATCCCTAATGGTTCTGGTTGACTGATGAAAATACGTCGCCAATCGCCTATTGCCATACGCCTATTACTATCATTATCGATACGTCCGTGTAGCGCGGCTTCGTACTTGATAAAGTCACAGTAAATTAAGGGCTTATAATTTGGATTCAGGCACGTATTTGCGTGATCGAATAAATGATTGGTCGTGCCAGTCGTTGGCGCTGAACAGGTAGATATGAAACCGTGATTGATACGTGAATAGCTTCTAACGGACACGCTAACCCGATCTTTTTGATTTACACGTTAAACGGAATCGTTGTATCGCGTTGATATTTTCCTTCCTACTTTTTCTATCCAGTCTTCGATTTACGCAAAGCTGCGACCAATAGAATCGGACTCTCGATTCTCTCTTTGACCGATAAATTCCTTAAATCGAACAGAATTTATCGTTCGATTGCACGATATTTCTTAGAATGCAAAGAGAGCCTCTTTCGGAGATCGTGGATCGTGCAGCTGTCTTTCGAGTCTGCATCCGCTTGGATATACGCAGACGATATAAGCTCCTTTGTGCGGCTTTACTAAAAGCACCGCAGTAGTAATTCCAATCCTCCGTAGGTACATCAGAACTTTTCTTACCAAACGAAATAATACAATCGGTTTTTAATATTACAAAAGCTATTGTCGGCGCGACTTACTTTTCTCCCCGGCCCTTTTTATCGCTGCACGACGTCCCCGTTTTCGAGGTATCAAAGGAATTCGCGATGGCGATGTTTCAGATACATCCGATACGAAGAAACGCGGAATAGGAACGCCGAGAATCGAGAAGCTTTTTAAAGGAAGAGGACTTTGTACTTTTCCAATTATTCTTCCTGGTCGATCACGACTCTGTTATCTCCGCGGAAAGTTCTTCTATAAACACGGAAAGATATATAATATTCTACGATCCTTGGGCTGCTAAAACTTTGCAAACAATTGGTAAAACATCGCGCGGTGAAGTTGTATCATAACGATGAAAACCGATAACAGATATTGAAGCACTGTTTAGAGAGCTCATCGCAAATCGAGTTCCAACAACGTTCCTTCTCGATAGATCGCGACATGAAAATTCATGCAATCGAATTTGCAGCATCAGTCTTAACGCCAGTCGCAATCCTATTACCATTTTAACCAAGTATTGCATAATTAAACATTTCCGTCCACTTGCGACAAACGCCACGACACGATTACTTTCATTTTGTGTTGCATTAAGTGTACAAATTCGCTTCCGCCGGTTTGTTTCCGAAATTCGAGGCTTTATCGTGAAAAATTGGTTATACGTTTACGATTCAAAGTATCGTCCATCGTCACCTGGCAGGAGCAAACTTGTACACCTAATATAATATGCTGTGAAATTATTTTTACACTGGAAGGACTGGAGTAATTCATCCTGAAAGGGCTAAACACGAAAATCCTGTTGTCGTGGACTATCCCCTCTAGTAAACCAAGACATCCTGATCCTATCAAAACAACAACGACTATATCTAACTTATCCCACCGTCAAGCGCATCACCTCAACAGTGCATTAAACAAAGAAAAACCCCATTGTTACAGACCATCTCCTCTGGTCAACCAAGAGGACCTGGTGAACGTCGGCAGTCCCCTGAGGGAGTCGTCCCCGAGGCCAGAGGTGCGCGTCGTCGCACCCTCCCATCGGCCACCCTCCGCCCTCGCCACGGCGAACGGCAACGGCTCATCGAATCGCAAGTCCGTCAGCATACTGCTGCCCGAGCACACAAGCGGATGACCCCAGCAGCAGCACGGCTTCGTGCACCGCTGCGACGAAGACCCGCTCTCGATCTAGACGCGGAGGGAGGAGGATCATCGGGGGGGAAAGGGGGGAGGAGGGGGAGCTGGGGGGCGTAGAAAGGGGGTGGGGATCTGAGGACGAATACAGCTCGACGCGTGGGTGGTTCAAGAGGGGGGGAAGAGAAGGAGGGAGGGGCAGAGGGGAGGGGGGGGGGAGCTGGACGCTGTGCGAGGAAGGGCGATGGGGAGAGATAAGGATTCGAACACGTGGCGATATATGCGTACGACCTATATACGTGTACAGCTAACTCATCCCTTTGGCCGCCTTATTTTCGAGGATTTTGAGATGACGTCATCGGGGAGAAGGGAACGCCCCGCTTCCTTTACGCGGCATACTTCGTTCGAGCGTGAAAAGGGGAGGGGGGGCGTTGTTTTTGGGGCGTTATCTCAGAATCGAGGGAAGGAGGAGGGTGCGAGGGGAAAGAGTTCGCGCGTAGTGCGTAGGGTCGATGAGGTTCGCGATTGAGCGAGCGGCCTCTTTGGGAGGCAACCGTCTGTGCCCGCGTGCTCGTCGAGCGATCGGCACGGATCGGGCCTCGCTCCCCTTCGCGAGAGGAACGTCCGTCGTAGCATCACATTTCCAGCCAAAAGTAGTTATTAAGGTGCGCCCTGGTCGATGCTCGGCACCCTGGAGGAGTGGATCCTTCCGTTCGTTGGATCGATTGCGTCGTATGGACCGAGGAGAGATCCTGGTCGCGCGTGCATCGAGATCGACCCCTTCGTTCGTCCACCCGGGCAATTCGATCGTACGAGGAAGAGGTGGACCGGAATAGCGAGCTCAAAGACTCAGCCTGCGCGTCGAGCTGAGTTAAATCTTATGTCAAAGGAACATCATCGACGGCCATGTCCGATTCATCGGTCCAGGGCTGGAGTATTGGTTCGATTTCCAGCGTGGAATAGCGCGAGGGGATTTTCGTACGTCGAGGAAAACCCATTTAGCCGCCTGTCCTGGGGAACGATCGGTGGACCCCAAGGTTCGAAGTCGGACGTTCTTCTTTAGTTCTTTCTTTGACTCCGACTAGCGAGAGCGACGCGTAAGCAGGGCGTGGGCTCAGTATCCGGAAGAAGGAAGTATCCGTCTTAGCATCACATTTCCAGCCAGGAGTAGTTCTTAAGGTCCACCCCTGCGACTCGAATGGTACGAGACGGGAGATAGAAGTAATGAGATTCTGCCATAGAGAAATAATTCGCTCGTTTCTTACCTGCGTAATGAGAGCAGGGATTCTATTGGTCGGCGAGGAGGGCGGGGAGGGGGGAGGGGGGCGTATCTTCTATTCACGGCTGGATCGTTGTCCTCGTTCTCGAGCGCCTAATTGAGATCGACGACAAGGATCCCGACTGATCCTGATAGATAGATAGATAGGTAGATACATACGTACATCTATATATATACATACATATATACACATGCGTACATAAGCGATTGAATTGCCCGAGGTAATCGACGGTAATGCAGTTTTAATCCTCCCTCGAAACACCAAATCTGCGAGTGAATGGCATTCGCCGGTTAGCGTACGGACACAGGATGATCTTTGATTGAATTGCGCTTCGCAAAAATCCGGTCTTTTCTGCACACCGACCGGTGGAACGTAATGTTCTTTTAAGCTTACGCGCGCTCGTTGTTTTTTTTTTTTAGATGGTACGATGGACAGTGCTATCGTCAGCGTACCGATATTCAACAGTCGGCGGAGCTACGCGCGACTTTCGTTCGGACGACATATTTCCGCCGCGTTCGTTAAACGTAAACTCGCGTATCGCGGCTGATGTAACGTTCGACGCTCGCCAGTGGACACACTGCCATCGATCGATTATGCAATTCGCTGGCAAGAAGGCGGCCCGAAGTGGATAATCGTGGTAGCATTGGCCGATTATTATAATCCACTCGACGTCGTGGAACGTCGTATTGATGGCGAGGGTGCGAAATTTAAGCGCGTTACACTCCGTGCGCACTATGAACGTTATTTAGTTTGTACAGAAAAGGGAAAAAAGGGAGAGAACTATTGCGAACATCGCGAACGTTTTTATTGCATACGAAGCCTACGCAAAAAGCCTTTGTATGATTTTTATCGTTCTTCACATCGGTGCTTGATTTCGGGATAAAAGTGTCTAATTGTTATATACATATATACATATATATATATCGAGAGCATAGCGGATAATAAAATTCCAATGATTCGCTTTTTACGAAAAATCAGTGCGCATATTCGCTCGATGTGATCATTTAAGGGGACAGTATTATCCGTGGTGATCGCCTACTGTCCGAGGAATCATTGTCCCGTGAGTACGAGGTAGATCCTGGGTTACGCAGCGAGTCGTAGCAGAATTATAATCCATCGACAATCCGTAACACCGTAAAAAGAAACTATCCATACCACGTTTTTCCACCTAATCGTCGAAGGCAGAAGACAGGGGGAGGTCAATAGCATTTATAGATACGATTAAAGCTCAGCGAAGCATCGGATCGAGTCAGTTTTTTGATCGTCAACGTGTTACGTAAATTTACTGTAGACGCGTCGAGACACTAGGTCCTTCGATTCTTTCACGCATCGAACCTCTGGACGCGCTCGAGAGACTTTTGCACCGAGATTTTTAGAGACGCGACAATCAACGCATTCCGATCGCTTCGTACGATCGATTGGAATTCTTCATTGATCGGCACCGATTTATTTATAAGACGACGAGCCCGTGCGAGACATCGTAAGCGTGCGATCGCTCGTTGCGGTTGGAAGAGAAAAAAGGAGAGAAAGAAAGATATAGAGGGGTAAGGGGGCAGTTAAAAGGAGAAAGAAAGAGAGAGGATGCCTGAAGAAGGAGATTCACAGAGGAAGGCGCGAAGAAGACTCGAATTTAATACCTTCGTAATGTCGTCGATGCTAACGCAGGGGTATCAACGGTTATAGTGCAACCCATCGATAACGATAATCCATTAGGCGATCGATCCTTCTTTCCTCGCAGCATCAGGGGTATCTCGTAACCGAGCTGATAAGAACGACGGATCCGACAGGGGCCTGCTCAGAGTCATCGCCACGGACGTTTTGGTGCGAATCCCAATTACGATGGAGTACATCCAAAGCTCTGACAACGAAGGTTCCATTAAAATTATCGCCCTCGGACGCTCTCAGCAGCTCCACTCGACGAGGATGCCTTTGATCTTACATCGAACGATCGCGTTACAAGGCCGATTCGCACGAGCGTCCTTTCTCCCCAGCCGCGTAGGAGGACTAAAATCCGACAAGAAGGAGAGGCCGTGAGACGGTGGATCTGGCAGAAGTGTCTGGCAGAAATCCGAGGGGCGTTGTTTCCAGAGATCTTTTTGTCCAGCACGATTCTAGCCGAGGGAGAATGATGAGTTCAGGTGCGCAACGATGTCTCGATGGAACCCTTTGCCCACGGTGATCGATGCGCGTTGGGAGGCGCCGAGGAGGATTGCGTCGGATAGAGGAAGCGCCACGATGGGACGTCCTTATGGTGCTCCACGCAACGGTGCTTATTAGGATGGCCGAGGGGGTGATGGTGGTGGTGGTGGTGGGGGGGATGTCGGTTGGAGAGCGAGCTCAGCGGTAGAAAAATCGTGGGCGCTAATTGCGTAGTGTCTAAGATTAAACTAGCCTTAAGATCGAGAACACGTATTATGCTCATCATTTCGCTGCCTGCTCGATGATCGTTCCGCTCGCGTCCTTTCCTTCGACGAGCCGCCGAAGTTCGATGGTCACGTTGGCGCGCGTCCGTATCGGTATATACAGCATCGCGATCAGGAACTGGATGAGATCGTGCGTCGCGCGGATCGGATATCGCTTCCCCATCGAGGTGCAATTCGGCTTGGAAGTGGCGAGGCGAGCGTACACCCGGCACTCGCGTTCAATGGCACTCGAGCAGGCAAATAAGATTTTAATATAAGACTCTAGTCCTGTAAATACGTAGGTAGACGAAGCGCCGTGCGCGAGGAAAATAAAAAAGATAAAAAAAAAACGAGAAACAGACTAGATGCTCAGGGGTGCACGGTCCGGGGTGGTTAGCCTCGACGAGACGCTCACCCTCGGCCCGTGGAAAAACGTTTGTGGTTCATCGATGGGTACGCGCGAGGGAAAATTGTGCAATTCGCTGTCGTGATTGTCGTCGATGCGCGAAGAAATTCCTCGACGTCGTTGTGCGGAGCTAAAGGCCGGCCAATGGGCCATTTTCTCGAACTCTCTACCGCGCCGCCGTTTTTCTTCGATGATCGACCCATCGGCACCCGACGTTCTCCCATCGTTAAGCCTCTACTAACCGACGGTAGCCTGAAAGCGACATTTTGCTCCTGCTCTTTGCCCTGATCGCGCGATCGTTGATGATGATTCGTGAATGATTTTGAATGGGAAGACCGCTCGAATGATCGCTTGCTCATGTCCAAGTTCTTTCCTTTCTTCTAAATCCATGGAATTGCAGGTAAAGAGCGATTGAATTATTGTTAGTGTGACGCGATATAAAAGAAACGTCGATTATAAAGCGTTATTTACTCGACTGCCAACGGTTGTTAGTAAGAATACTTTAATCGCGAAGCAGCACGTTTCTTTCAGATCTCGACACTCTGATCATACCTCGGTTCCAATTATTTCACAATCTCACATCACGAAAGAAAAGCGGTTATAATTCACGATGGTCCGCTTAAAAATCATAGGCGACTCATAGACTTACCATAACTCATTCATCTCATAAGAAAGGACAGTCGAGTTCACACTCAAAAATCACGGTGCGTTGTAGGGGTTTAACGATGGAATTCGTTCAAGATGCAGGATTTTTTGCGAACGAAAAGCTCGTAGGGGTATTTTCCCCGTATCGGTTTTCTCAAAAATCGCTAGGATCGAAATCGACTTTTATGCGGAAGGCGTCCTCGATTGAGGTGCAAATAGAGGAAGCAAGGACCAGCATCGAACCACCGGACGTCGATGGGTCTGCCACGTAACGGATAACCACGAGCGCGTTACTACGAAATCGAAGTGGAAATACTGATTTCTGATATATCCGACAATATATTTACATTAATCGTAACGGTCTAGTATACATACTCGTATGTAGTTCGTTCTATAGTGGTTGTTCGTGCTCTCGTAGGATATCGGCGACTGGAGGAGCGTTGACGAGCCGGCGAGGCTAAGCGAGAGAAGAAGAGTGGTCGCGAGCGAAAGAAAGGTGCGGAGAAAGGCTAACGGATCGCCGTGAAAAGCGGCCGATATCCAGGCGCGAGTGCGCCCTTGGGCGGAAGCGTGTGCCAAAAAGTGCGTCTCTTACGGAGAGAAGCGCGAGGTGTCCGGATTTATACAAAATTGGGATCTTCGAGCGAGGAATGATCGCACGAATATCGAGAACCTGGTTAAGCAAGATCCTAATATCGAGAGTTCGCTCATCGCAGCTCGCGCTTTTCGCGATATTGTCGATCCATCACGAATATATACATACACATATATGTATATATATTATAATACACATATATAATATACATATATATGTACACACACATCGTCACACAAACCAGTAGATTGCAGGACGAGTGGCGATAGAGGAGCAGCGGTCAATGCGCCTGCATATGAACCTTTATGCAGGCCTGTGAGCTTCGTAAGAATGCGTGCAAGTCTTTTTTGCAAACCTTAAGCTGGGCTGTTAACACGTTGCATGCGGGCAACGTACTTTTACGTTTTTCGCGATCCGTTACAGGAGCGCGGGTCACGTAAAAATACGTATTTAGTAGATCTGCGCTAGAGAGGGGGTATCGTATAAATGCGATGGGCATTGTGTGTATGGTGTTTGCGTTGCTAGGCAACGCATCGCATTGTTTCCTCCCAGAAGTCTCGTTGAGAAGAACGAAATAATTGTCGATTTATCGCGACTTTACCGAACGATTAAAGTCCCGCGAGATTCACGAAAAAACACCCGCTGCAAGTCCGCAGCGAAATATACCCGCATGCCAAGTGTCAATAGCGAAGTCTCGATATTAGGAACGTGAAACAACCGGTCCAGAAGCTCAACGTGCCGGTTCCCGCGGTCGAAAAGAAATATCGCCGAGGATTATCTCGCTTCGTTCCGGTCGTTTGGCTTCGTTCGAAGGTGCAAGGTGGATCCTTGGACCGAGAGGAGCTCAAAATCGATCGGGAAACGACGCGAACGCCGATCGTCCTTTCCCCAGAGAATCGATCAGAAGGGATCGAGCTGGTAGACGTTTGCGCATCCGTCTGAGGTGTGAATCTCGATTTTGTAGATGGTAACCCTTCATTGTTAGGCAACTTGTGATAGAAAGCGTAGAGTTAAGCCGTCGATAAGGACTATGATTTATACGATTAATTACCAATTAAGGGTACGATCATGCTTAGACACGGCCGATGAATGTCGCGGGGACGAGATTATGGGATAAGATGGCTACCGAGTGATCCATGAATCGCGATCGTGCTTGGCTCTGTGCTAGGACGCAAGCTGAAAATCCTCGTTTGCGGGTGCGAACAGCGACCATGGTCGAATCGCTGTGCGCTACCAGAGTCAAGTATTCCTACAGAATGGAATACGATGAAATACGCGAGCTCACGAAGGAACGCGCCCTTGGCCCTTTGGCGGTCTTCTCCCATAGCATTTTGTTGCTCGACACACCGCTTTATCCGCAGGACAAAGGGGAACGAAAATTGTGATACCTTTAATTCGATTGGATTTGGAAGACGAGTACTCGCCTCGAGCGTCTACATCGTCGATCTCCTGTCAAAGGGTCGAGTGACCTTGCAGAAAATCGGTTGGTCGAAAGCCTCCGACGAGGAGTCGCTGCTGCCTGCAAGGCCCCGCGAACGCAATTTCCCAAAGGCTACCCGATCCTAAAATATTCCACGCGCTCCCAAGGCCAACGACCTTAGCAATCCCCGAGCGCAAGGACGAGCATTTTCCCTAGCAAAGCACGAGGCCAGCCTAGGCTCCGTTAGGAAACTACCTTTCCGCAATAGGAGTCCGTTCATCGTGGACTCCGTGCTCGCACCTGCGATAACCGATTAAGCGCAATTCATCGGGCTCAGTTTTCTAGCTGTTGATTAAAGAGGCTGATTAAGTGATATACAAGCAGTAACATGTAATCGTATACAGTAGGTAATAACGTTATACTTTAAGAGGACTCAGAGGGGAGGATCGGCCAGAATTTCTTGGCGTGCAAAAGGTTTGATTATTGGTTAGCCCGTTCCGTCTCCCCGTTGCTCGCCAGTTCGAGTGTTTCCGGCTGGGCGAGTACCAGGGAGGTAGCGTTAATTAGCGGTCGTACGATCGCGGTTCGATGGCCTGATAATAAACGCGCCGGCCCCTGGGACCGAGGACTTCCGTTTGGATCGGAAATACGATACGCACGTTGGATTCGTACGTGATCGAAATTTCTTTTAAAGGCCGTTGAGGAGGAGGAGGAGGAGGAGGAGGATCGTGGCTCGATGCCGGTTTTGTCGAGCACGATGGAGGAGTTTAGGACAAGAGCACAAACTCTCTTCACGGCGAGGAACGACCATCGCGGTTTTTTTCACTGTTCTTTTGATACTACACACGTAGAGCAGTTAGGGATAATCAACCATGGCCTACTTTAACGATAAAAGGCGATGACTATTGGGGTGAGGAGGGGAGAGGAGGGGGGGGGGGAGGAGAAGGGAAGTAGTCGCGTATAACCGACGGCGTGGAATTCAACGGCGGTGCGAGTATCGATGCAAGACGCGTGTCAATTCTATCCTGTGGGAATGAGAAGATTTCGGTCGTAAACGGAGGCGTCTCGAGACGAAAGCGACTCTAAGGAATACGAGCCGTTGGCGTTAACGGTGGATATTCGCTAGAAAACGAGGGGCGCGCGAGTTTCCTTGGAGTTTTTCTATAAGTTAAGTGATATCCAGCTAGTTTTAATATTAGATTTACCGTTATTACCGTTAATATTATATTACTATTATTACAATGATATTATCATTATCACCATTATTATTACTATCATTGTCATCGCGGTGAATAATTATTATCATTGACATTGCTATTATTCCCGTTATTCGTTGTTTATTATTAGTATCATTGCCACGAAACGAATAACAAAATAGTATGCTCTATAATCGATATCTATGTCGGAACACCTAGCTATATATTAATGGTTATTGCTATATAATCATAAAACTCCAATACGATAGAATACCCCTATCCCTCACATCTCTAATCGACGATGCGGTCGCCCCGATTATTCTAGTGTCCAACGATCGATGATCATTGTCCTTTCTTTATTGCGTAAACGAACGAACAATTCCAGCGGGAAATAAGAGAAACAGTATCACGGCGTATTAACAGTAGGCCCGAGCCAATCGTCGTCGGCGATTAACTAAATCCTTCGAGTGACGTTTTTCCAAAGAATTTTATACGCATCGACGCCCTTGTGCCCCACTCAGTTATGTTCCAAGCCGCCGATTAAAATCATTCGCGAAACAATCGGAGTATACAGGATACGATGAAACGTTCTTACACGTAGTGTAACGTACACGCGCACCGACCTACAAAAACGGATGACCGATGAAAACGTATTGTATTCATCCCTACACCTATTTATTTGTACATCATTTTACCGAATAAATATGCATCTTTTGCATCCTTAAACGTGCCCTTTCTATCCCCACCGCCTCAGAAGAGTAGCCCTCCAGCTTCTGTCCCTTTCCGCCTGAGGAAAGCGTAAAACTGGAACTGATCGAAAAAAAAAAAAACTCGAACTGCTGACATGCAATGTTATTTTTGGAAATCTTAAGAATTATATTGCAGGTCGAAGAAGTACTAGACAGTGACATCAGAATATTCGCTCCTGAAGTTTGTAGCTCAAAGACTAGGAGGAGTGCGTTTAATAAAATATTCAAAAAGAAATTCAATTAGTATTCTAATACAGTAGAATAATTAAGCGCAACTGCGTCCGCTCGGAGATGATCAAAGGCACTGAGCGCTGATGAGGAAGAGGTACGTGAGGAGAATGTAATTACCATCCGATCAACGATTCCTCGTATTAATTCTTTTTATTGTCCTTTTATAACGTGGTGCACAATCAACAACGTTTTATATAACCCATCAGCCAGCAATCGGTTTCTAAAAGGACATATTAGACGTTTCATAAGTAGTGGGTATATAAATCATCAAGTTCACAATGAGAGTACAACGGTAGCGGGGTAACATTAACGAACTTACGATAAGAGTGCTCGTCCATTCCTATCGACAGCTTTTGCACGTCGACGCGGGACGATAAGGTATAGCCTCGATTATAATAGCTACGCGTGAAAGGGGAATAATGGAGAAAGGGTATCGTGGAATACGATCTCGTAAGTAAAGTATATATAGGACTCCGACTGTGCGTCGACATAGGCGTGTGACTATCGAGAAGAGAGCCGTTAATCGAATATGTATATATATATATATATATATTATATGTATATATAATAACATTAGGTACTGTTTAATACTCCTCGTAATTTATCAATACGCATCACAGATATGTCGTTGTTCGTAGAAAAGAAAATTACGGCGACGCGAGCGGTCGATGCTGGAGAATTTATTTCAAAAAGGAAATCCCTTTGGCAGGAAGAAAGTCAAGGCATAATCTCATGGAACGCCGTCTTTTACAATCCCATCGCGTGACTCTTGAACGATTTGAGCCGCTCGTTTGCCAAATCGGTTAACTTCGAAAAACAAGAGGTGGAGATTAATTTGTTGAGTCCGATGTGGTCGATGTTGATAAAATCAATCGTCCGATATATACCGTCCCATGAAAATATTAATTATCCAGATTCTTATAAAAGCATTTCCATCGCATTATTGCAACGATTCGTTTTAGGATATGGAGTTAATCTTATCGGCTTCCGAAGGAAATTATTCATTATTCGACGATCGTAAAAACTTTTCTCATCTCGCGCTATCAAGACTAATTAACATGGAAATTTATTTTAAATATAGAAAACTAAGCGCTGATCGAGTACTTTGCTACTTAAATTATCAAGAACTCAAACGGTTAATTACTTTAGCTTTTGAACGTCTTATTTATCAACGAATATGTGCGATTGTGACAAATATCGTTACGGTGAGTCGATTAAAGCGAACAATTCGGAATTCAAATTCGAATCATCCGACACGCGGCGAAGGCTATTCAAATGTTTCGATGTAAATCCAATATCGAAAGCATCGAGCATACGTCAACTACGCAGCATTCAACGTCTTTTTTGATTCTCTTACAATCATTCGAATCGTGGGTCTTGATAACGCGCGTGACAAAATTGACCACCTCTTTTATGTCCTTGCGTACAGTCTTAAGAATCCACCACGTTTTCGGTCGCTATTCGTGAAAGCAAAATCCAGATTTTTAGATCAGTGAATCCAGAAGGTAAGTTCGATTTCAAGCTTCATAATTTATTCCTTAAGAACACGACTTTGCCCCGAGTCTGGGGGCGACATTTGCGCTTCGACATTCGACAATCTCGATGGAAATTGTATCGTACAACTATGTAACATGGCTAACTAACGCTATAAATAACCGAGATGCAACGTGGAAGTTGGTGGTGATCGAGAAACTGGGATCAACAAGTCTTCGACGTGGAGTGGCCCCGCATCGAAACTAAATTTTAAGATCAACGATGCCATTGGCAACGGTGTCCTGGGCCGTTGTGTTAAATCGTCGTTACATTCCTGATACGGGCGACTAATTGTGCGTTCCACGTGACAAATTATCACACTTATTTCTCCTTACGAGCTGATAACGATACACAGATAATATTGTTACTCGATCGTAACGTTACAACATAAACGTGCTCGACGCCACATTAAACGATCATAACAATACGATGAAGTACCATTCGCTTTTCCTACGTCCTAGGCGACACCGTTATTAATCGTCTACCATTTCCTTGTCCGAATCTTGAACGTCTTTCAGTTTACAGTTTTCTATCGTTTACATACACTCAATACCCGTTTGGTTTGTGCTTATACGAAAGTACGTTCAAAATAAGAGTAGAATATTTTTCTCGTCGCTATTCGATATCGGGAGGAAATTTAGACCAGCCTTTATTACGTGATATTTCACGCAAGGAGCGAATTAAACTCGTGGAAATAAGTGAATCTCCCTGCAAACATGAAAAATCTTTATCGTGTACAGAATACAGCTTTCGAATGTTTACGTAATGATTTTGTAATGTGAATCCTTTACCTTGAACTTTTGAGTCGTTTTCCAAGTGAATATACTTATCGAATTAGTTGGTTATGCGCAGTTTCTAGACGAAACGAGTAATGCGCCTCGAATAGAAATGGCGGATGCTTTTATCGAATACTTTCTACACAATTACTGTGATGATCGATTAACAATTATACCATATAGTGCCACACTGACGTCCAAAGTGTGGTGAACAGCAAAATCTATGTGAAACAATTATACAATATCCTTATATTAAGAATAATTGTCGGCGGAAGATTTTTAGATCGGCTCTCCCATGCGCGTCGAAATGTCCAGAGGAGGCAGTAAAAAGGTCATAAGAAAAATAAACCACCAAGATGACGAGATTTACCGGCGTTATTAGAAAGTATTCAACAATGCTTAAAATTCCCATACGACAATGGAAATCGGATATATTATATCTTACGAACAGGTTAACGTTAATCACATGTACATACAAAAGCACGTGTTTCGTTAAAAACTTTTAACCCGGGGTCCTTATGAATAAAGCCCAAAAACGTTTAATATATTAACTATACTAATTTCCCTCGTTAAATTCTACGAAAAAACTTCATGTTGAATTCTGGCTTTGCGCACAAAGAATCGCAAGTTGCTTACGTTGCTAGTGGTTAACTACTTGTTTTTTATTTATTCATTTTTTTCCAAGGTGTCCTTATTATGGCAGACCGGGAGGGGATTACGAAGGTGGATTAATCCTGCTGAAGTAAAGATTAAATTTTGCGTATTGATTTTGGCACAACAGCAACGAGTTGTTGGTAAATGTCTATGTCCGAAAGGGCGCACAAATTTAAACTAACCATGGATTCCTAATGCGATCTCAATTTAGCTCAACATAAAGTACAAGGTGCACCTGATATCTTTATATACCGTACACGAATCCCGATCACATCACAAACGAACGCAAGCACATGCTAATTTCTAAACTATTTGGAATGTGCCACTAGATTAGTAAATATCGATACACAAAATCTTGTGGGTATCGAATAAGTATATAATACGTCACTGGAACATATCTAACGAGTTTAACGATCTCAAAAACTTATTCCTGATTAACTACGAGCACCGGGAACCACGAGGAATCGTACATAGGCCCGTTATAGGATCCCTCGTACGTCCTTGATAAGAATTTGGGAAAGTCCACGGGGAATCTTTGCGTCGAGGACAATCGTATCTTTGATAGGCATACTCGCCAAAGTGCTGGACAGTCCTTCGAGTAAGATTTAAAATTAAATTGTTCAAAAACACGTACGATGATAGATATGTAGCCGAGTCTGGTCGTGAAGGATGTACACAAGGTTTTATCTCTTTACTCGTAGTTTTCTCTTCTATTTTTTTCTTGTTCCTCTTTTTAAATCCCCGTCCACTTTGTACTTGGATTACCGTACTATATCGAACGGCGAAACTTTGGTAATCTATCATCTCGCTTGAGCTTTTATCATTGTGTTCTACGGAACGTAAGAGAAACGTCAAAAGCATACTTCTAAATCTTGCACACAGTCGTATAGGGTGTGAACACAATATACATATATATGCGTATATATATACACATATACATATACATATATATATCTTTAGTGCTTCCCTTCGTACGCGCTCCATTTACCCGCAATACACACGCAACTCAGGAAACTTAAAGAATACTCTCGGCGTACTTCCATAACCACCGTTGACGTCGGTGGGAGGAAAGAAATACGGAACGTCGAAGCGATCGTATTCGAGAAAATGTTTTGGCTCTTGCGTTTAATACTGGTGAGTGTTTTGCGCGTCCCAGCGGTTTCGCAGGCAATAAATAATAAATTAAGTTAAACAAGTTTATCCAGTGACCGAACCTCGTCCATCCAGTACGAACAAGCGCGCTTCGATCGTACCGCAACGGTGCAGCTAACGCGGGTTCGCGTCGGCCGCGATGCCGAAACCGCACGAAGAATGCCGAAGGGCCTTCGGGACTTAGTCGTAATTCTCGGACTCCTGTTGCACAAGCTTGAACCGACGAGGACTCTTGACGCACATCGAGCCATGCCCTTCCAAGGCGAGGCGTCCTTTCCGCTGCAAATATCTCGTGATGTATCGAGATATTAATTGCTGTGGTCGCATCTGCCACTCGTCGAGGACCTCCTTCGGCGCTAATACCTGGGGAAAGAACGTAATCGCAAATCGTCGGTATTAACGAGCATTACTTGGAAATACATAAACAACACAATGTGCATGATTTATGATGTAATCTAGTACGCGTCGTATGTCTTGAAGCTGATAACCTTCTGTCGCGATTCAAAATCGGATTATCACGATACGAAAGGTTTCTCCAAAGCCGTAGGACATCGCGAGACAGGAGTTTTTTTTCCTATTTTTGACACCGATTACTAAGGTCATTTAGGCTTGCTATTGTTTAAGCTGGGTTCCGAACCACCAGAGCTACGGTATATACGTAATACATGGAAAAACCAGAGGTGATAGGCGGGATTAAAACAGGCAGGTGTTTATCGTAGAATTTATCGCAAAAACTAAGAATTTGTGGTGTAATATTTTTAGAAAGTACTTTATATAGTCTTATACCTGGTCTCCTTTGAGCCGATCCAAAAATGTAACGCACACGACCGCGGACTTGATGCCAGCATGGTGCGTTAGAGCCGCGAAAGCGAGACTTTCCATCTCGATGTTGACCACGCCAGCTTTGTGCACCTTATTGAGATACTCCATCTTCTCGTTCTCGGTGAACTCGCAGAAGGCGCCGTCCAGGCGGCCCTGACCTTCGTAGAAGTCGTAGGTGCACATCGTCTTGCCTATCACCGTGTCGTAAGGATCGTCCCGATGCGCCAGTGCCTTCAAGTCGCGAGCCAACTGGCGATCGAGTTTCGCCGGTCTGCGGACCAATTTCCCGAGGACTGGCTGTAACAAAGTTTGCAAAGTCGATATTAGGATTACAACTCTTCGCGAAGTCACGTTTCAGTATCGATATTACTGCACCTCGCGAAGTCACGTTTCAGCATCGATATTAGGTGCGCAACTTTACTTCCGCCATTTTCCTATAGTTGACTTTAGTCGTAAGTAGTGGTTTTATTTAACGCGGGATTCGTATGCTGCTCGAAAAATAGGAGAAAGGCCAATCATGGATAATACTTTGAATCATAAATGTATAATCAGTTCTTTACGATAAATTCTCGAATTTCAGCGTTTCGACGGAAGCAAAGTCACACACCTATTATTACAGCATTTCACAAGGTTAGCGTACGATTATGATATTACGCGTGATGACTTCGTTAGATTGTAAACGAATATCATTTGGAGGTTGAATAAGAATAGGGATGAATTTGGTTCATTTTGTAGAGCAAAGTGTAAGATCACGTACCAGCTCCAAATAAGGTTTCATCATTCCGTCCACCGCCTCTTCAGAAATCACTACTGTGCCACCCTCGAGCCCTATACCGCCGCAAGTACCGATCCTGAAGAACACTGGGTCCTTGACCTTCGCGTGGTACATCAGCTTGATAACTTCGTGAAGAAGAATGCCCACGGATGGGATACCCATTCCATGCTAAATTAAACGTTTCATCATTTCGGACGAATTTCACATGGTAATAAATAGACACTGAGTTTTGCATCGTCGAGACCTTGAGTTTAAATTTAACTCACTTTACTGAAATTTTTCTGTATATTTGCAGGCCTCGGTATGTTTTTGTATGTCTCAGTATGTTACACGATCGTAGCGCGTAATATAAAAAATCGCACAAACAGATTTTCGTGGCCTTTAAAATATTACATCTTTCTTCTAAATCGTACAGTCCATTTGTTTAACAATCTTGCAAAGGTTTGAATAATCGAAAAAATTCGTTTTCTCCGATTTTGCCATGACATTTGCCAATGTGTACAATGTCGAGAGCACTTTTTTTCCCCGGTTGTTAGTTATCGCCTTCCGCTGGTGCGCGCGTCGCTTGCACGATTAATTTTCGTCGTTTCACATCCCTTCGCGCATTATCGTGTTGAACGCAGAATTTGCGTAACGCGTCGTTGAAAAATGGTTTGATCGATCAGACGTGTAAGCGGCTCCGCCAACACATGCGCGACGATGAAAACACCGGAGAGCGTGTAATTAACATGGAATGCCAGCCGGCTATGCCAAGAACAACCGAGCGGCGTTTTTACGATGGAATAAGAACCAAAATGTTTCTCGACGACCATTACGGTGCTCGTTACCAACTTTTTTCCGGTTCTAAATGAGACACCAGCATCGAAGTTTCCTATTCGTCGTCCGGCTATTTCAGAGTAAAGTGGGTTATTATATTATCATGTCGAAACTCGATGGCACGATCCAAAAGGTACGGCGTTTTACGTTCCTCGCCTCTAACAAGAAATTAATCGATAGCGAAGCACACAGGGTGTGCGTACAAGAGACTGGTGATCGTTCCGCCGCTCAGCCCGACTACTTCGGCTCGCTCGTAAAATTATCTCAGGTTAACAAAAAGTTATACTCGATACGCTTGTTCGATGGCCACTATTTCATACCTGTTCACACAAAAATCGCAATGCAAAGGAAAACCTCGAGCACGTTAAATTCGATATACGATAAAAAAAGCTGTGGATGGTCAAAAAAATCGCAGTGCAAAGGAGAACCTCAACCACGTTAAATTCAATGTACAATAAGAAAAGTTGTTGATGGTCAAAAAAATCGCAGTGCAAAGGAAAACCTCAACCATGTTAAATTCGATGTACCATAAAAAAAGCTGTGGATGATCTTATGTATTCTTCGTACTTTGAAAAAAAAAAACATTGCTCTCCGCTTATCAAACATTATTCCAAGTCAAGATACTCGTGAGGCGGTGTACTTACGCTGATAGAAAGAACAGGGCCCACTTTGTACATGGAATATCGGTAAGAGTATTGACTAATGTCCAGGAGAGTCGTACCAGCCGGCAGTTTGTGGCCTATTTCCTTCATTATGTAGTTTGCAAATTGCTCCATCCGTTTGGGGGTTCCGCCCATGCATACGAACTGCAAACGGAGAAACAAAAGCTCAGATTTATTCGCGGACCAGTGGTGCAATCGATGCGGATTGAACGAATAAAAGTTACGATAAACCGTTCGATGCGTCAGAATTAGATTAAGGCGCAATCGAAGGTCGTAAGCGCGTACGGTGTAAATTCTGCCTATTGTCGGTCATAAACACGCGTTTTCGAGAACAAAGTTCTGCTCGTCTCGAAGTGACTTGAGCTTACGCTGTTAGGAGAATAAAACGCGACGTTAAATTTACGGCTATAATCCGCTGCTCGGAATATGGGTCTCCAGTTTAACGCATAAATGCGGTCTCGTGAAACGTAATTCCCGTGAAAAGACGTCGAGGGAGCTTTAGAACATTGTTATATTATTATGTAGGTCGCAGGGCAAAGCAACTCTCTTGCAATGGAAGATTACTATGAATATCGATATATATATATTTTCTGCTAATTCGAGTGGAAATAGGAATGATCGAGTGAAACGCAGTAATCGGGTTAAACGTTATACAAGTACATCGGGGGAGCGTTAATCCAGTTTTTGCGGTGGTAGACATAAATCTGCGCCGTGCGTTCGATAATTTAAAAAATCCATAACACGCACTCCTAGCTGCGGAAAACAGTTTATACGTCGACGAAGTCGATTGTATATACGCTCGGTATATGGTTTTTTTTATTAGAGAGAGGATCACACCCAGAAAGCAGTTACCGACATCATTAACGTGTCAACAGCGTGCAATGTTTATATAATTTGTGCACTTCTTACGTGATCTCGAGATTGATCGAGCATTACTCCGCAGTATGTTCAAGGGTACCGTAAATATGCGAAACTGCACGCGTTAACGTTATCAAAATGTTAATGTCTATATGAATTTAATGCAATTAATAAATCGTATTAAATTAATCAATAAATACCTCAATAAATCATAATTAATAAAGACCTCATCATGATCCCGATGAATATTGCGATAAAAGCGGGAGAAAAATACGTCGCGCGATGCGTGGCTTGAAATCAATTTTGCACACATCGTGGTGTCCGGCGACGGAAATAGTGCCTCGATTAAATATCGAATACGGACGTAGCGGAGTCATTACTCGTTTGTTATGATCGATAAATTAGCTATAACCCGCTGAAGATAAATATTCTACTTGGCGCACAATTATGTATAATTTCTAAATGTAAATTAGCTAATTCACATTTCGTCACGCAGTATATTGTTGTCCATTATCTTGCAATCACCGCGGCGCCTCAGCGGCCAACATAATGATTATCAACATATTCTTTTCGTTTTTCGAACATTGTAACGTTTTACACTAAAGAATGTTACGATCCATTTTTGTATAGTTTTATATTTTTTACCGCATTGAAATCAAAATTATCGTCAACCGTTATATCATAAAGACCACGAATCCCGGAACAGCCGCTATGATTATGCTCCCTCTCAATCGGTTTATTCACCAACACATATTACGGCATGCTTATTGCGTAAGTACCAGCAACGATAATAGCGAGGACAATAATACACGAGCTTTGCTAATAGTGATCGCACAAAAAGCTTAAACGCTCTGAGCGCGATCGACAACTCGCAGGATCGAGAATTACTACATAGATTCTGGCAAAATGTAGCATCAAGTTTGCGCAACCATTTTTCCCACCAAAGGCGCCACTGTAATTCTTCCACAATGCTATTTCTTCGCTTACGATCAGTACAATAATAGCAAGGAACAACTCGCAACGCATTATGTCTTCATCCTGATCCGTAAACAAGTAAGCAATGCATTCGATCGATAGAATTGCGAAACGTGGAACATAGGAGTAGAACTTTAAATATCAGCGTCTAGCGGCGAGGAGAGAGCCTTTTTATTTACCTTGATGTCGCCGAACATCTCGACGAGATCGTGGGAACCGCTGCCAAGAGCAAGGTGGTACAGTATGTCTTGGTCCATCAGCTCGATGTTGGGATTTCTCAGCCGCACGGATCCATCCGTATATCTACGACAGCAATGTGGTGCGCGCATTAATATTCGAAGGCGCATTTGTCGATCGTTGAACAATCGTCGCTTGCTCATTCATGGTCTCGCGTTACCCTCGGTAATAGTACAGAGAAAATTGACTTGGCCTGCTAGAGCTTTCTCGTTGTAACACTTCGCAAAGACGAGCGCCAATGAAAGAGAAACGAGGAAACGATAAAAATGACGATGGAAAATCCTTCGACGAAGTCTTTTACGAGGAATACCTTTTCTCTCGAAAGGTCGATCGAAAATCCTTTGGCATTGGCGTGGTACGCGATATAATTCGTGAAACATTGTTAGAATTCGGCAATGCCTGTAAACGATGTGTGATAAATCGATTTTGGCTCTGCTTTTCCTCATTATAAAATTTTGCTGTCAGGAAGAATACTCGATATATGTGCCGCCAGTGTGATTTAGTACGAGCGTGACCGTCGCAAGCACGTGCTTCCTTCGTGAATCATCGGTACGTCTCTAACCCGTGCCAATCTTCCTCCAAATCGTGAATATACATAACAGGAGCGCGTATCGCTAGAGAAAATATTTTCACCGTGGAATGCCGCGAAACGATGTTTTATATTTTCAAGAAGTTTACGCCGCATCGTACGAACGCAGGTACAAACTGCACAAACGCTTCCGTAAGATACGCGTACGTGTAGATTTTTGTGCAAGATAACGCGTCGAAGAGCAAACATGTCGATGGCATTCGATTGAATCAAAAATATTTTTCGGAATTTCGTTGAAACCGGGAGATAAATACTGAATTAATAATTAACCGAGTAACCAGGCGATACATAATTCATCGATTCACAGAGCCTCGCGGTATTAAATGTTAAACTCCATTTCCAATATACGTTATGATTATATCGTCAAGGGAATTAATAAAGTAACTTGATTTCGGCAGCAGCCAATTTCTGGATAGCCGATTAATCGAATTAGGCTTAGCAAATCCCTTAAGCGATGGAAATGCAAATAGGTCGGACAAGTATATTCGCAGCAGTATAAACGCGAGCAAAATTTTTGAACATCAACGTGGATAGGCATCGATCGATTTTACGCGTGATTCATGTTTCTAGGAAAAGGATAGCGCACGTGAGATACGACAACAGTCACTCTGACATATTGTTTAAACTCTTAAGATAATAGACATATGTTGTCATATCGAGAGAAATACGTATGAGCCAAAGGCAAATTAATGACGTGGGTATCATCCAGATCAATGATTTTGCATTGGACTCTATTAGTATTTCTTGATACTTGTATAAATTTGCGGGATGTATTATTCACACGAATAGATATGTGCCAATAAGGCTTATACTACAAAGTACAATTTTGTTAGTATCGAGAGAAGCTGTCTAAATAATGCACCATATTATCAAAATACGACTGATAAGAGTAAATGTAACCTTTCAATTTAAAATCACGACATTTAAGTACCATATCATACATCATATCCTTGTATGGTTATATGTTGGACACTCGCCTCACTATATTTCAATGCGCGTATTCTCCGTACGCGCATGGCACATTGTCACGTCCCATGCCTTTTCATTAACGTAACAAAGATTTCATTTCTCTCATATCATATGCAGTGACAAGAACATTATCTGTTAAAATGTTATTTCCAAGGCTAGCCTCTATTGAAATGCTCGACATTCATATACACAAATACAACAACTACAGCTTGTACAGTCCAGCTGTATTTTGCATCCCGTCTCATATGGTAACCGATAAATACCATAAATATTCTGCAATAGTTGTACGTTAAACAAATTTTATATTATAGACTACGCATGCAGGTATTGATTCACCATTTATTATAAATCATTATGGCGCAAACTGTTCTTCCCTAAAATCTACTTTCCTGCTTTAAACTGTCCACAATTACATTTTCCGTGAACCAGGCACTAATTTTTATAAGAAACACACATGCTTACCCTTATAACGTGCCTTAGATGTCAATTTATACATCTCTTTATTCGCGTTAACAAAGTCGTCTAAAATATTTTCACCCTTTCGATGTTCATCATTGTCAAACCATCGATCAAAATCGTTTCTCCAAAGAGTACAACGTCGGCTTCCCGCTAAAAAAGTGTACAAAGAAATTACTCTACCTAACTGCTGCATCGTACTCCCCGGTGCCGCTCTCATGGTCGTCCTCAAAGGGGAGCTTCAATTCGCACACGTGATTCTCCTCCAGTGTTCTACCCTCGCAAGTGCAAGTAGGCATTTTGCAACCCCACCTTTCTTCCTCGCGTGGCACGGATATTCTCGTAAAAATGTCTATACTTCGCCTCGAGGTTTCGCGAAGGAGCAAAAAGAAGAGCGTTTTAGCACGAGCGCCCAAAATCTTTACTTATTCGACTACCGTCCTTCTCCCTCGAGTCCAGCCAGTGATTTTCACTTGTGAACGCGTTAGAGCATCGCCGACGGGTGTCGATCTCCGAATGCAATCCGCGATACCCACGAGGAAACCTTTGTATCTTTCTAGTAGCGGCACGGAATGCTGTTCCCACCACCAGCTGCAACTGCCAAACACCGTGCACACAATCAACCGGTTGCGGCAGGGCCGGCGTGACCTTTTGCGGGGCCAGAATACACATTCAAATCCAATTTTTGAACTTCACGATGAAGAAATATTCGTTATACTTTGGTACAAACAAACATATTATATATTTTTTATAAGGTGAATATGAAATTATTTTTCTCGCTTTTTCTGCCGCCAAATCCTTGATTACGTTGTCAATATTTAGTGAATTTGCTATTTCGTTTTCTATCGAAGGAATAGCCAGAGATGTAAATCGTTCTTCGCTTATCGACGAGCGCGGATTAATTTTTATTCGTTTCAACCGCGGACAAATATGGGAGAGAAAATCTTGCACTCGTGTCAGTCTGCAGTAAGCTGTCATCGATTAATAGATTATGTAATTGCATTTTCTACACACATACGAATATTCAATTTATTTTACTTAAGGAGCCCTGCAAAATGCCAGATGACTTTTCGTAGACCGCGGGACCTTTCAAAACGCGGGGCCCAATTCCGGCGAAGGCACTGAACCTCGCGACGGCCCTGGGTTGCGGTACGTTGTCAAGTAACCGATGCAACGTTCGCTGTGTTGCTCTCGCGAGGGGGGAGGTTAGGGCTGTTGAAATATTTCGCGACCGTTTTGACATTTGGTTCCTTCCAGATTGGAGGCATGTCGGCGCTACGCTCGATCCTTGGACGTTGATAATTGTATCACTCACGATTCGAGGTAGGATTAAAAACGTATTCGAGTTACGATTCGAGTTGTGATTCGAAAGGTGTTCGAATTACGATTAACCGCGCGATTGAAGTGGTCTTTTCGCTGAAACTGTAGATCACTGTTTCGGCGCACGCATATAGTTGCAGTATAAATATCGATGACGGAAAGGGAAAAATCCGTGCAATCCTTCGTATATCACCACAAAGTGATAAGGATTCCTCGAGAGTACACGCTACAATAATCTGGAGTACTTCTTTTTGAGCAATTACGGACACGTCGGTTTGACCACTTCCGTAATTCTAGCATTAAAAGTGTATATCGATGGACGAAAGTGGAAAAACTGCAGGGATTTCACTTGATCAATGTGCACGATCATTGCGAATGTGTTCACAGCGAAGAGGGGAGCAGATTTGAGTGGGGAAATGAGACCTGAAAAGCAATAGAAAACGGAAGCCCGGACGTGCGACGGGAGAGAGAGAGAGAGAGAGAGAGAGAGAGGCAGAGTGCGAAGGAGGGAGGAAGAGGGAAGGACGGCTGCCATGAGAATATGGTCGGCCTGAAAGCGACAGTAGCGAATAAGAATAGGATAAATAGGTTAAGTACAGGTTAAAAATTAGACGAAGATATGTAAATATAAGAAAAAGCTGCAACCCCAAAGGGGAAGGTTTAATAAAGTATCTATCTATCTATGTATTCACAGCAAAAAATACGCGGTCGAGTCACACTTTATATATAATCCGAAAGAGTTAAGGCGCACGTTAATTTCATCACAACTCACGGAATTCGGAAAATGTTTTTATTTTGTAAAAGTATTCATCTAATGATCAAACTACCACGGCCACGCTTACGTTTAAAATAAATATCTGAGATGAAACTAACTTTAGTTTAGCGATCAATATACAAAAATAAAAAAAAAATTAATTTCTCCATATCGCGCAAAAAATCGAGGCACTCTTATCAGGACGCACAATCGTTTTATCTCTTAAATGTTTTTTTAGTACACTTACACAAACCCTAAAATCATCATCCATCGCTTCGTGCATCATCGATCAAACGATCTTAGTGCGTAATTTATATCGAGTTATATATTTAATATTATTTCCCGGAAATCGTTACGTACAAGACAAGGTTCAGTCGAGAAATTTTCGGATCTTCGTGCAACTCCGAACGTGTCACGTGGGCTAATATAATCGGCGCACTAGGTATAATGCGGTTATGTCGCAAAAGGACTCCCGCTCTCTATGCACGAGAGATATGCACTACGATTATCGCGGCAGTGCAGCAACGTGTTAGTATAATACCTGCTCGCGATAAGCTTGTCGCGCACAATTGGAACCTAATGATGGAGATAATTGCTGTACGAGCGTTTAGGAATGCGATAAATCCTCGTTAGCGATTTAGCATTGGATATTTCAATGCTCTTCCGGAATAAAATGGTGGACAAAATATTTGCGCGGCTATCCTTTGCACCGATATCTTTGTTCTTCATCGAAATTCGAATGCACCTTCGTAGGCTAGCAGCGTGCAACGATCGAGGAGAAGGAATCGAGTGACTCCTTCGATAAAGTGGATAAGGTCGATAAAGTCATACGAGCGCCGATTCGTTGATAAGGCCTCGGCTGATCCGCGATAAGCCGAGTGTCCTCACCCTTTAAAAAGTGGATGGTTCGGTCCTAGGTTGACGATTTCGCCCGGCCACAATTTCGGACCAAACGATCTTTGGCTCTTAAGCCAGGCCCGCACAGAGCCAGCGCAATTTTAAAGCTGCGCCTTTTGCTCGAGCTCGTCATCTTCCCGTGCCACCGTGCGAATCGATATTTCCGCGAAGGGAATCCAAAGGAGCGGCGTGTCAAAACTCGGCAAGTAATTTTTGCGGAAAGCCTCTCCTCACTTTTGCGGAAGTTTGTTCGGGAAATGAGGGGCGCGCCTCGATGGAACATCGCTTTTCCGCGTAAGATCGCGGGAGCCGACGATGGGGAGTTCATATTTTCGAGCTGCGTGCATCTTATGCGACGAGGGACGGCGTGTCCCCGAGCAATTCACCGATAAATTGGCCGTAAGGTTGGGCCAAGGAAATCGATCGGACACCGTCCTCCCACGGCCGAGCGACATTTAATTATCCGCGATGGACGATATAAATTTCTTAATATCCGGATCAGCGCGGCCAATTAATTCGCGAGACGTGCTTCTCGATCGCGATCGCAGTCGCGATCGACGACAATCGGGCGTTGTAAAAATATTCTAATCACCGCGGGACAAAATCTGCGACGATACAAATCCAAGCGATAATCCGGCTGAGGTGACAAATGCGCGTGAAAATCGCGAGATAGGCTCGTACCCTCGATGGGTGCCATTTAACATTGCTCTTTTGCGAATCGTAAACACTCTTCGAACACGTTTTTCCTTTCGATTTCGACCGCGAAACGATCAGCCGCGAGGTAGAGCAGAGAACCGACTGAAAATACTGCGACCGGTGATGTAGATAGAACAGATTTGGCTCGAGGCCACTTATAAACCTGCTAGGCTAACCTTGCGGATCGTACCGTGCCGCTGCACTACCTGCATGAGAATTGCTTTTTTAATTGGAAAAAGTAAAGAGAGAGAGATCCGTGAATCGGCCTGAATTCCGGGATAAAACGGATTTTTACGTATCAGGCTTACGTTGTAGGGGGAGACGTTATTTGGAGAAGGATAAGCGTGGCCGATCGTTGAATAGGAAATAGGATAGGAAGGAAGAGGGTGAAAAGAACGAAACAATGAAATATCCTTATCGTTAAAAAATACCTTTATGAATGAAATATCTTTATCATCGTTTCACAACTGAGAAGTACAAGAATCGTGGACACCTTTAGAATGTTGGGAATGCTGTCGGTGCCCCAGTATTTACTTAATTGCTATCACGACTTTAATGTTTTGCGGTGGATAGTTGACAGAAGTTTGCGCTTGTTTAACCCAACATGCCTCAAACATCAGAGCGCATACTTAGTCGCATAAGATAAATGTAAAATAAAACTATAGGTATTTCCAAAAAAAAAAAAAAGAAAAAAATGGCACTCGAATATCCGCAATAAAAAGAAATATCACAGCACTGACCTTATTGACTAAACCCAGAAATGCATTGACAATGAGTAATCACATTCACATAATCGCAGTCACTCAGCGTTATGTAAATAATAACAATATCAAAATTATCTGCACTTGTTCCGGCCGATAATGTATCGCGTGGATGCAATCGATACCTGCATCACCTTCGCAAAGGCACAGGGACACATTCACTGCGGGGCATTAGCTAATATCGCTGTCGATATTATTTCAAACTTTGAACGCGAACTACGTGTGCGATACGTGACATTGATTGGGAAGGTACGATTAAATCGTGCACACAGCTTCTACGTCTATGCACAGGTCTGTCGTGTCAAGTCTTTATGTGTCCGTTAATAGAACAAAATTGACGAAACGAAGGTCGTGCAGAGCTCATTTGTATGCCCACGCTATTGATATCGTTCTTCATCACGGGAAATCTGGATACTTGGGGCGGCGATATCATCAGCCGGATGTATCACCTGCGGCTCAACCCTTTCGCTTATACGACACTGCGTTAAATTGCCATTCGCCACTCGTTTGTCGGTCGAACGATGTAGGACAATTAAGGAACACGGTGGGTAACCTCTACCAAGTAGAGACTATCGCGCTTCAAATGGTGCCCGACCCAATTTTGGAAATAAGATCAAACGAGAAACTCCTGTCGCGGAATGCGAGGCTCCCTGTAGTGACATCGGCTCGCGCTCTACACACCGATAATCATCGTAAATATTAATATTATCAATCGAGCGTCTTTCCTCGAAAGCGCTGGTTTTCGTTTCACCTTTGAGAAACAAATAAGGCGCATCATCGATCACGTAGAAAAGATATATCGCGTCTCAATGGAAATAACCTTTCGGGGCGTTTCGAGATAGCGGCTGATTAAATCTCTGTAAATCGATAACGCGGCCCGCGCTTATTATTCCGCAGTTTATATTTATGCGGCCTGGCGGCTGCTTATGCATTATTTTGAAAAACGTATCGAGTTTGCTCGGGTATTTATAAGCTGGTACTTTTAATAGCGAATACATTTATGTATATCTCGCAGCTTTGTCATTTTAATCTTCATGCAGATCCCGCAAGTTCAGTTTTACCAGACTTTTTGCAGACGATTCATACGACGGAGATTGAAATATTGGCCGACAGCGACGTCGACAGAATCTGTTTAGTGGCGAAGACGGAAATCCTATATCATTTTCGAGTAGCATCGCGTATCGTGCTCATATTTTCGATGTCTTTCGATATACATCCGTGCCAAAGGAAATGCATTGCACGTTGTGCGTCGATGAGACTCGATAAAGCGACATAGAATATCGGCAGATTTCGTCGACCTTTTATCCTGGTATTACGAACGTTATCCGATTCATTCCTCGGGTTTCGTTCTGGGAGATCAAAAGTCTGCGAAAAATGCGGGATAATCCCATAACACGATCAGAACTGTAACTCGAACACCCTTATCGTACACGGTGTACATAAACAAAAAGGAATTACGCGTTACATCAGATTATTACGGATGAAATAACAATCGTAATTATTCCTAGAAATGTAAACCTATTTGGAAATTCGTATGCGCGCATTATATAAAATTCTTCATTAAGCGCTACAAGTTAATAAAAATACGGCATATTCAAATTTTGTTTCATAATCTCAAGGATATGTTCAATTTACCAGCCTCATGAATTGTACAAATCTAAATTCCTTTTTCCCCGAAATAACTATAAGCGGCAGCCACAGAATCGTTCTTTACCCTCCTGAAGCACGATGCATGATCCTGACATTCAACCCCCGTTGCCACGGTAACCGAAGAATCAGGATTATCAGAGGGTGCGGTATACACAGACTATACTTTGACGACTACCGGGACTTTACAAAGTACCGAACAAATCCGCGTTTTTAATCGGGAAGGTGAATGCACTCCTATCTGGTAAACACATCGAATGTTATATGAATCCTACCGCATCCCAACAGGATAACGAAATGGTAATCGCATTGTGAATTGTGCGAAGACAGGCGTGGATGTGTCATGAAATCCGACTAGTGAATAAAAAGATCGATTTCTGTAACAAGGTTTCGCTGTGCCAATTTTACAATGGCATTCTACTTGGCCGAAATCGGAAAATTCCCGAGAAGTGAACGCTTATCGTTCACATTTATTTTCGAGCGCGTGAAACGTATTTTTATGACGCGTAAAAAATGTTATATTTCATGATCGAAAACATTGGTTCTTAAAATAGTTTCTTGGATATTTGTCTTTGATCGCAAACTTTTTGTGATCGTACAGGGCTTGAAACGGTTTGTAAAATTATCTTGCCACTTGTAACTTCGAGTCGATTTTTTTTTAACGCGGAGGAGAAAAATAAACTCCCGAGGGCGGAGAAAGCGTAGAATAGGCTCTACGTCTATATTGTCCTTATTAATAGAGCCACATCGATCGTCCACTTCGTTGCCTACGAGGAATACCTAAGTCAACGTGTATGTGTGCTCTTATGGGTCTATTTGTTCCTTCCATTCTTTTTTGCTCCTATGCGATTCTACGAAGAAGAGAAAGCGGCGATCCCTCGATAGGTTTTTTAAACGACATTTGTTCGATTTCCACAGAATCGTTACACTTTTTATTCTAATTCCTTTCCTCGGAGTTTACTTTATTTCATTTGTACCTCGTACTGCCGGCAACTTCTTTTGAATTACTAAGAAGGTTGGACGATATATATATATCAGACCGTAATTTCAGTCACTAATTTACATGCGCCAGACATTCTGCAGTCTTAACCGACACATAAACTTGACCTTGCGATAACTTTTCGTCACGCGACCAATTTATAATACTCCTAATAGAAGTAGATATTCTCTAGTTAAGTAGAACGAAAAGTAAACCCATTACGGACCTTTCTTCCGAAAGTTTCTGCGGTTGAGCCATGCTTTCTGTCATACGTCGGCATGTTAATTGCAGGACGAACACAGGGGCGCAGCAACCCGAGATGATTTATAGTACGTACAGACCGAGAAAAAATAATCGATAAATACTCAACAAGTGCCTCTCGTGGTGGCGAGCAAAAAAAAAGTGCTCCGTCACTCGTCGAATATTCGCAATGTCTCAGGAGAGAAAATTATTGCGCACCAGAAAAATAAAAGAGCGCCCGTTATATCGAGCTACAAATAGACATCGGCGAAAGAAGGCGCAATTCCTCGAACTCCCATTGCTGCGGGTGTAAGGCCAGATTCTATGCACCGCGATGCTACACGTTCCGTTACATCCGTCCGAACGTTTTAGCATCGCGTCCCGAAAAGAAGGCGCACTTGTGGCTCCCGTTTGAAGCCCTCGGCTTCGCGTAAATCAAGTACGTGCCCATTAGCTCGGAAGTACGGACAGCCGATGGGAACTTCCGCCGAGGGCCAATTAAATTCGAACCTTCGCGAGGAGCGCATCGTGCAGCCCCGACCGTGACGAGTGGCACAAAAGGGGGTAAGCCAAGCCCTTTTTTCACGCGGCTCCGCGTTCGATCGTGGGGAAATAAATGGAAAAGGCAGCGTGGAAGAATCGACGAGGGGTCATATAACGTAATATGGCACGAGACACTTACTCGTCGATCTCCTCGTCCAGTTCCATTAAAAGGCTCATCTTCCTGCTCGCGTTTCGATAGGACGTTGACCACGATGCGATTGCCGAAGCTCGGTTTCCTCCACTGCAGGGGTGTAGTCCTTTCGATGATCCTCCGCAGGACTATAGTCGCAGAGAAACAGTGCCGTGGCCTGCACACGTCGGGAGCGCGCGCGCGCGCGCGCGGGCGCCTTTTCTCTCTCCTTCCCTCTCCCCCTCTCCGTCCTCCTTCCTCCGAGCCAGGTTGCGCCCTAATAGCGTGCGCGTTTGGAAACGGGCCGCCGATGGAGAAGTGCGCTCCCATTGGCCCGTACCCTCAGGAATAGCAGCGCTACCTTCTACGCTTCTGCTGGATAAAATAAAGATTCTCCTAATCTATAACCGAACGTACATATATTAAAACATACGCGCCCCGGCGGTAGGTATTGGCGAATGGCAAAGTCCATGAAATCGTGCTTCTTGCCGAGGTTTCACTTTGTCCCATTGCCTCGCCGCAATGGGATTGTACATTGCATGCACGATAGAGAGGTGGTCGATCGATTTCTATGCTTTGCAAATAAAACTCTGGCAAAGAGAAGTCGTTTTGGGAAAGAATGGTCGTGCTTGAAAAGCTGTATTCTATACCGGTGTGTGTGTGTGTGTGTGTGAGAGAGAGAGAGGGAGAGAGAAAGAGTCAAAAATGGGAGATATTGGATTTATATTAAGGTCGATCGGATAAAGAATTTTAGCGAGACACTCGTGGAATGGAAGGGATGATGATTTGTCTAAAGGGCAAATGCCGTCTCATGCGTCGGTACTACTGTCACAAACTGCGTTTATTTTTATCATTAATGTATATTATTTATTATAAATAAGTTAGAAACATTCATTTTGGGCTTGGTAGGTGTTTACATTTTATACACACAGAAAGAATACCCAACGTATTATGCTCTTCAGAAAAATGTATACTTTTGACATAAAAAAAAAAAAAAAAAAGATTTACAAATGAACTATAGCCACAAATTTGCATCACTCGCTCGTTCTCGAATAGGGCGGCGGAAGGCCCGTTTGTCCCAATCAATTTTACCTTTTGTTAAAATGTTTCACCCTTTCTTCGTACGTATCACTCATCGTAAACTCGCATTCTCCCTTACTCTCTCTTTCTCATTCGTCCACGCGTTCTCTCTCCCTCTCTCTCTCTCTCTCGCTCTCCGTGTCACTCCCACTTTCACTCTCTCCCTCTCGCAACCCACACGCACCATCGTATTTTTTCACTTGCATCGCTTTGCATTTCGAGTACACGTTTACCTCTCCCTTGCTGCCGTCCGATTCTCCTTAATCACCCGTCACGCATACACGCGTACACAACACGCATACACACGCTCACTGAAAACCAAGCAATATTATTATTATTATTATTATTATTCAATATTATTTGTTATTATCTTTCAATGTTATAGTTTAACTAATGTATTTATATATATATTTTTTCTTTCATATAAACTCAGTGTTTCAACCAAAGTAGGTATGACACATGCTGCCCGGTGTGCGTGCAGTGTTAGCAGCGCCAGAGTTAGACGTTTAGGCTGCACATGACTAAACGCCGCACTCCAAAATTGCTGGCCTGGCCAACACCGTGAGGGTTTATCGTGCAAGGACTCTCTAAGCTCGGTCCAGGCAGTTTACCGCCACCATGTCGTGGACGTCCCTCCGCGCGTGGGAACATTGGAAGATGGTGGCGCAGACCGCGTACGATCGAGCCATTAGAGAATACGAGCAGTGGGCAGCGCGCTAGCCAGCATGAGCGAGCGCAGGCAGTGAGCAGTTCATACATACGTACACTGTTAATGTGGATACAAAGCGAGCCAGGGGCAATTGCGTTTGCAATCCATGTCCCTTGCTACGCAATCGCTGTGCCAAATCGCGAGGGCTGGAGGAAAGGGAAGCCGTACTCTATCGACGTAGTATCATCGATTTTGCCTTCGCCGTGTCGACCGCGAGTAACCAGATCGTAATTCGCCCGAGATCGCAGCCCTCGTTTTATGTGCACAGCCTACGGAGCAGGGAGACGGCAGAAAAATCTGCGGACTCCCCTCTCCTAATTACCTAATGTCACATCGAACAGATGCCGTTTCCTAATATTTTCTTAATACGAGGGGGGGGGGGGGAGTTGGGGGAGGGCGAAGGTTCAGGGGCGGGGGTAAAGTTTCCTTCATGTTGGTTTTATGTTGCTCTCGTATCTTCGACGCTAATCTATGTTTCATTTTATATATTATATATAACAATATTTATACGATGAATTATGAATTTGAGTCACATGCAGAAAAAACTTTTAGTCGTTTCTGGCACAGATAAAAGGAAAGAAAGAAGGAAAAAAAAAACACTTTGGCTTTTGCATCTAACAAAGGACTGCAATAAAAACACCACACTAGTAAATGGCACTAGAATTGCTCTCACTTGTGTCACCAACTACTCGTGATTAAAAAGCTTTTGTCCTTCTTCGCTTCGGTTTCTTGCTGAGATCTCTCGACTCGTGATATACACTTGGACAGATGTTATACAGCGTGGCTACGCTATATCTCGTATATTTGTTTACTTCTTGTTTGTGGTACTGTTATGTAAAAATCAGACGTTGACGCAATACACGATTGGCCAGGCATGATTGACTAAACTAATCTATAAAAAGGTAACAAATTCAACAAATAGAGTACGAAACTAAATCAATTTGTTGGTATTGACAGTGAAAAGGTTAGGAAAGAACGTGTAACGCTCAGATTTAGGTCCATGTTTGTTTCCCGTCGTTATCTCCATCATATACATATTTTACTAATTATAGTTGGTACACTCGTGATGGAGTAGCGACGTATGTTGATGGCACCACAAGTTATTGTTTAGTTCCTGCTTTTCTTTTATCTTCTTATCGCGTTGTCGCTTTACAGAGTCCACACTGATACATTGGTCAGGATGTAAGAAAAATTGTTGAGTCCATTATGATTCTTGTATATTGCCGTCTAAACCAGATTGTATTCTTTTAAGTTAGATTGTAGGATGGTGTCCTTGACTGCCGCAAACACAAATCTGATATTCTCCGTATCTGGAAAACAGTTAAGATTTTAATAAACCTACCAATGCCTTAATATATTTGTGATACATTTTATCGGCTAAGCGATAAGCAGCATAGTTTATTTTTTATCGTAAATAACATCTTTTGCATGGGTTAATTAACATGCACCATTCCTTAAATACGTTTATGGTAACCCGTAAAGTATCTTTGCCAATAAAATAGAAGACACTTTGCACTTACCCGGAAGGAAGCACGAATACACAAGTGGTAACACGCATGCAACATGCACAATTTTTCAGTTAAAATAGGCATGTGTATAAAACAATCTCATTATTGAATTAAGTAGTCAGGATATATTAATGCATAATATGTTTATTTTATGATGTCCATGTAATTTCTACATATATCTAAGTATGGATATAGTAAGTAACTGACTGACAGTTACGAAATCATATGTACAAAAACCTAGTGGATTCCTTGCGATAAATGGTTCCTGTTTAAAATTTTATATTACAATTTATTATTTTGCGGACGTATCACATTCTTCGTAATAGAGGTAGCTTATTATACATATATAAATATATATATGAAGCGTTATTCTATTTATCACTTGTATATACAGCTGTGCTTTGTTAGTATATAAAGGGGATTATTCTTCATAGATGGACAAATTTGATATATAACAAACTATCAAATCTTCACAGAAAGCTGAAGCTAAAGCCGTTGCAGTGATTAGAAACTTATTATGTTAAGATATGTGTATCCTATCTACTTTTTTCATATCAGCAAGTCTTAGGGTGGCATTGACTGGTTATCTTGAACAGTTTAAATATGTTTTATATGTAACAATAATGCCTGCTAAAAGCAAGCAAACCGTGCACATAGTGCATGAAATATTAATTTGTGCAGATTGTTTGTAGTTTTGCAGTACTAAACACATTTTATAAATTTATGGTAGTTATAGTATTAAAAGGTGGCCACCCCGGTTTAATAGATATCTTACATAGCGCACATTTATATTGAAACAGATTTATGTGTATATGCTAAATAAGTTACACAGTCAAGCGCAGTCTATATACATGCTATACCAGACTTAACATTAAAGATCTTTAAGATATCTATTACCTGAATAGATACCATCGTTATCCTCTCATCTATGCTTCAAATATTATAGTAGATAATATACAGATTCTAATGGAAACTGATTCAGTAGGACATGATGATAACCAACTTAAACGTTTCATTCGATGCCTAAGTAAAGAGTTTATGAAATGGATTACTATTTGCTGTGCTGAATTTATGTTAACAGCCCGAACTCTTGCTAATATATAATTTTTCTCACAATTCTATTTACTAAATGCATGGAAAAGAAATATGTTGGCAGTCAGTACTTTTACAAAGATATAAATTGATCTATATAGTATGATGTCCCATTGTTAGAATAAATGCCGATATTATTATAAAAAATCTACACCGACACGAAATGCACGTGGTACAGGAAAATTATTTATCACGGTAAACTTATACATCACATTAAGCAAGATTAAATTCTTTGAGTGCAGTTTGCATAATCGTATCCTTAACGGCACAAAATACAAGTTTGATATTTTCCGTATCTGTTGTACATTCCCACATATGCAGCATGCAATAAATAAATTACACATCAATATAAATAAGTATAAATTATAAATGTTGAAAATCAATCTGATCTGTAAAATACATTTCGCTTCGCTATTGTATAGGTATATATTACATAGATTTGAAGAAATTCAAGAATTCTTACGGCGTAATATATAACTAGTATCTTTAAAAAATGTACAAGAAGCAGACTGATTTTCCCATGAGCTTTTATGTTTACAAGAAGTACACACCTGATAATCTGGAATACAGGTAACAAACAAGCTGTATTATAAAGCATACCAAGTGTAATATCGCAAAGCAATAGTGACAGTATGGAAGGACAAAGGATTAGAGGCCTACCTGTGGCACACGTAAAGTGGGAGTAAATAATCTTCTCACTATCTGGATTCAAGTCAACAAACATCCTTAGAATGAATTCTCTAGCTGCTATGGCATCTCTCTGTGGGCCTGTGAAATACATAAGCAAGGGTACAAATTTGCGCTACACCTACGTATTTACAATTGTGTAGTCATAATATCCTCTTGAAATAAAGCTGCCAATATTATATTGTCTTAAAACAACATTAAGGGCAAACTAAGTTCTAGCAACCTTAGAGATAAATTTAAACAAGGCTGACTATACGTAAATGGAATTTTATGCAGATATAAATAAAGAGAAAAGAATAAAAATATAAAACTAAAAATATAATAAGAATAATGTATTTTAATAATCCTAGCTGTATAAAAACAATAATAATAATACAGGTCAAAGAAAAACTTATCGGTTTATTTTAATGAAATTATGTTCTACTGTGCTCAAATCCAATATGGGCCCCACTTTATTGCATTAATTTTAGTTAGTCTTTGTGCGAACTTCAGAGAAGCCTTATAGAATCCTGAGTCACAAGCTAAATAGCTTATGTAATAGTATTTTATACGACTTTATAGCTTTTACATATATATATATATAATTTCATAATGCAGTTTGTAACACAATATGAATTTAAGAAATTTTTCGAGGAAATGTACGCACTTCCTTGCGATAATGCATAAACACTAACGTTTACGCTTCAAAGGTGACTACTAGCTTTTATTATAAGGCAATAATAAATACTATTAGTAAGTCAGTGAAATGTAGCATACAAGGTATGGGGTATGTATATGGAATGCAGAAGGTAGATATTCTCTATACCAGGAAGGGTTATATTTCAATCTTTATAGTTACTGATTTTGAAATTTCTATAAAAAACTACAATTTTGGCCAGGACTTGTTGTACTTAAACAGACCTGTCGCACACGTGAAGTGAGAGTAGCACATGCGGTCAGGGTCAGGATTCGTACTGAGATACACCTTTAAGATGAATTCCCTGGCTGGTACATCTTGCTGTTTGGGGCCTATATCATATAACTTATTGTCTTACTAATAATAAAATGTATGACATTTTCCATACGATATGTATCTACATGATCACAGATCTGATCTTCTGAAAAACTTCGGATAACAGTTTTCCCTAAACTGTCGTCTATTCAATACCAAAGAGAGTTGCAGTTGAATCAATAAGGGTATCCTATGGTATGAGATTTGAAAATTGTATACAAAAATCTTTGCACAAAATAAACTTCATGTTTCTTTCCGTTAGTAAAATAATGGCCTGCTTATAATGCGAACAAATTCAGAGAGAACAAGATATACCTTTTATAACGGACATTAACCATTCATTTGTATGTTGCAAAAATAATTTCTATAAAAATAAATCTATAAAAAATTAAACGTTTTCTTGTAAACTTACCATCGTATTCAGGGAAGTAGTCAACAAGATGAGAGTACATTATCTTCTCCTCGAGCAAATCTTTTTTATTTAGGAACAGAATAACGGAGGAGTGTTGAAACCAGGGATATGTTATAATTGTTTTAAAAAGTGCCTTACTTTCTTCCATTCGGTTCTGCAAATAAATGCAAAGATGAAAAGGTTAATGCACATCCCATTGTTCCACTTATTCGTCGCATACATACAAGTATCGTACTCAAATATTTAAATAATAAAAATACCAAAAAGTAATTAATATAAATAAATTTCTTAAAAACGGAAACAAAAATTATATATATAAAGGAAATTTTTTTATTGCAAAAGAAAAAAGATTAAAGCATAGATGAATATTGTATGAATTACCTCATTCTCTGATTCAAATAGAATTTGATCATATTCACTTAAAGCTACTAAAAATATAATGGAAGTGACATTCTCAAAACAATGGATCCATTTTCTTCTTTCTGATCTCTGTCCGCCGACGTCTACCATCCTGTAAAATATACATGGTATAATTGATCTGAATAAGTAAGATATTTTCTCCATGTAGCAAATATACTATTACGTAGCGACATTCCAAAAAAACTTTGAAGTACGATCGTATTTATATAATATACAAATTTGTAAAAATAACAGTAAGTGTACATAAAATAGCTCCAATAATTTTGCACATATATTCCAAACTTGTTAATAAACTATCCCACAATTTTTAGAACAATATTTAATGTATATTGCATTCAAATGACTACTAGTTACAGGCAACAGCAAAAGATAAGAAATTGTTACTCCACAATTGAATGCATGAACAACATGCACAACATGAATTTTTTAAAGTAAAGTGGTGATAAAGAGAGGGAGACATAAATATAGATGGAAAAGTGGCTTTTGCATTTTCAGTACAAAAATCTGTCATTGTAATTTAGCAAATGTGGAAATAGACTCTGCTTGTTCATATTTATAACTGCAATTATACTATTGTCTCTATTCAATGAATAAATATTATAATTAAACCGCGTTGTCCACAATACAAGAATACTTTTGTTCAAATAATACAAAGCGTAAAATTTATACATAACTTTTAAGCACATCATTTTTTAAGGACATTAAAACAAGTATCGAAAAATACTCTACAATAGTATACTGAAAAAGCATGGACATCTTGTTTTATCATAAACACATAAGAATAGGAAAAATGAGTTGCATATTTTGAAACCTTATACAGGAATTTCCTTTATGACGATTTCATTCTAAGTTAGTACAGTGTTTTCTTATGTAAACACGGTTAACTTCAAGTAATGCATGTTAGTACCTAAATATGATGGAGTCCAGATCAAACGGATATTCTATAATGCCAGTAGTAGGAGCTCGAGCCCGAAGAATGTCTTGTTCGGTAGGAAGGAACTCAGGCTTTTCGATACGTTCTAGGTCACTAAGATAACTGCAAAACAAATGAAGCCACAGTCTGATAGTGCATGCCATGCATATACTTAAAGTAATTAAAAGGAGATGGATATCGCGACAGCTCACACATGCTTTTTCCTCGTTCTTCCCTGTAAGAACATAAACTAATGCTAAACTCACTGATTTCTGTATGTTCTTATCGTTACGTGTAAACACATGGGATTGTTATATAAAAAATGTTGTACTCTTACTAAGTACAAGTGAAGCTATGTACAGTGCTTGGAACAATGTTAGTCGAGTGTGCATTCTTTTCCTTTAACAGGAAATTATATATAAATATTGTGCATTTAAAAATATGTACATATATATCAGTGAATTTAGCACATTCCACCAAAGAAAGAGAAAGGGAAACTTAATAAATGACAAATATCATCCAACAGGAAAATTAGTGAGTCACAACAGATGCAGACATGATGCATAGAGTCCCATGTAAGTCGTTCGCAGGCACAGGCAGCTTCTTCCCTTCTTTGCATGACCAGACGTACCTAAATCGAATTTCTTCCAAGTCAAAAGGATATTCAATTATACCAGTAGTAGGCACTCTCACACGAAGAATGTCCTGTTCTGTAGGGAGGTAGTTTGGTGCTGCAACTCGATCTATCTCCATTAGGTAACTGAAACATTGTGTTCTCAATACCTAATACATGGAAGATAAAAAGAATAATTTTTCTGCGGACACACGAATATTCAAGTCTTTCAAAACTGTCAAAAAATCCTTCTTAAGTATTGAATAAATAAGCAAGTGTGCACAAGCATACTGTATGCTTCAAAGATAATTTTAAATACGAAGTAAAATTTTTTGATTCTATAACAATGATATTAAAAAAAAAAAAGTGAAACAACACTAAGACTGATAATTTTCCTCAAAATTTTTCATTTCTTCTTTGAAAAAAATGTCTGATCTATGAGTCCAGATATAATCTTCAAGAAATATCACTTGTATCTTGAAAATTGTATTTCAAGTGCGGTATAACATTTTTTTTTAGCAATTATCACATTCCAGCTTATATTAGTCATAAGGAACAGCTGAACAATATCGTGAAGCTATATTTAGACAAATGTACTATCTTTTTTCGAAAGAAAGATATAGCGTAAAGCTAGATTACTCACTATTTAGCAGAGTCTGTGAGCTGATATTCTCGTCTGCGATCATAACATTCCTGAATACCAGCATCTGCCCATAAATCTTTGATTGCTTCTACATATGGACTTTCAAATGTTGTGACTGTTTCAAAGTCCACACTTCGTACGAGTTCTGCTTTTTCCTGTAAGAAAACAAAATTTATCCATCATCGAACTAATTTTTATAATAAAATGGGAATAATTTAACTCCATGTTACTCGTAGAAAATACGACATAGACAAAGTTGATCTAAAAATACGTATCTATGAAAAAGTGAAGATGTGATTAATTCGTAATAATTTAATTTCGCTATATTTTTGTAACAATTACATCGTATCTCTATTGCATAATAAAACAAATTTAGATAATGGGTTACACAATTTTGTAAAGTAATAGTACACGTCTTTTTTTCAGTTAATTTCATATCTTCGTTTGTCAATCGGATTTTTCTCGTTGAGTTAAATTATTATTTCAAACACAATGCTTAATAAAAATAAGAAAAAAAAATTTGTCGGTGATAAAAATACGTACTATATTCGAAGAATCGCCGTACTGTATCTTCAGAAGGTCCATCGCTCGAATCATGGACTGCATGGCCATGAAAATGTTTTGGTATACGAGTTTAATGAACCCCCTCTTGTCCTCGTCCGAGTAACCGGAGCCATGGATGATTCTCATCTGTTTGATGAACGTAGATTTTCCCGATTCACCAGTCCCTGTAAGCATATTTTGCGCGCAATTAATTTTCCATTTCGAATTAAACGATCGTCTTTTTTTTATATAGTTTACCATTTTCCTAAATTGAGCAGAAAACGTATGGATTACATCGTTAGATGATGCAAGAAAATGAAGGACAAACTTCATTGCACATAGTGATTATCATCGCTTTACATCTCATAAGCACTCGGAAGAACAATTCTGTCAAATGCATCGTCTCCCTCGAAACTTGAAAGATTCAACGTTTAAACGTGCTTTGCCAATGTAATGCAAGAGACGTTATTAACGTTAGAGCAAAATCAGATCTGCGACTATATAATTTAATCGATAATTTAAGTAATCTCCGCTTCAATATTCTGACTCGTCTTATTTACTTCCCGACTTATTTATCGGCATTAAAAAGTCCGCCTTCGTAAAGAAATTCGTGTCTGCTATCCTCTCGATACAACGAATTATTGTGTTGACATAATAACGTCTTAAATCTGTTACAGATCACATATTTTTCTCTGAAGATATACGTAATGTATGCCAAAGACACTGCTCGACGTTAAATTTCCATTGTGTCAAATAAAAAATTAGGCATAATTTTTTCGGGAATGTCTCAGTCGGACATTGCGGCATTCAAATCGATATCATCCATGTCAACTGGCCGTTGAGAAATCAACGTCTGTTGTACCGACACGTGGCTAATGCTGCCCAAATGATTCTGAAATGGCTCGCACACGTCGAAGCTGATCGACGCCGGAACGTGCTTGGAGCAGCCGACCTCTACCGACCTCCATCTGCCATTCGGCGATTTCCGTGCGGCGAGCGGCGGACGGCGCGCCTTCGTGTTTTTCCGACCCGAGCAGCGAAAGGATACGAAGGCATCCGACGGAAAGCAGAGTTGCTAGCATGAAACGAGGGGCGGCACAACAGGAATGCATCAGGTTCTATGTAGCAACGATTATATCGATACCGTGTTTATGGAAACGTTACAAAAGATTCTGCTAACCGAATAAAACTCCACCAAGATAATCCTCATTAATACACCGATTTGCAAATAGCACACTCTTTAGTCCTCTGTAAAGATAATCCGTTCAATATCGATGCTTATGCACACCTTATTGCATATCAAGAATAAACTTGTCGATAGGATGCATAAAACTCAATGAACCTATTTGTTGTTCCAACACAATGGAGGATTAACGTAGGATGTCTCGAAAGGAACCTCTGGCATGTCTCTACACGCCACTTCCATTTCTGCGTAAATCGTTCTGGCCGTTCATCGGGTCATTACATGGACGGCCCTGAGCGACAATGCGGCGTGCGAGAAGAGCAAAGGAGGTACATCATCGAACAACGGCGGCAAAGAACGATGCGCAGGTGGCACACGGCGCGTCGCCACCGTCGTCCTCGCGGAATCATGAATGAAAGCGGGCGAGAGGCCAGCGCTATTACGTGCTACCTCGCAGCCACCACCTATGGATCCTCCTCGTTCGGCCTTCTTTCGAACTGCACACCGGCTGCTCGCCCTCCGAGCAACCCTACGACCCTGTTCTCTTCTACCGTACTTCTCCCTTTAAGCGTACCGACAAGAAAAGGTGCGCCGCGATGCTCACGGGCATGCTTCGACGATTTTAAATATTGAAAGACGACAAAGAAGAGATGATAGGCATGATAGCCCCGAGGATGTGCGCACACCCGTATGCATCTTTTTTATATAATTAGGACACGGTAGGATATTAACGAGCGACATAATAATGTATCCAGGATTATCGCTGCTCTCTTATATCCATTTGTGCGGGGTATGCCGTTGCGGGATATTAATGGACTTTTAAGTTAACACTTCCCCTATTAACTTATACTTCCCTTAACTTTTATATATAAATATATATAAATTCCTTTATATTTAACTATCTACCTGTCTATCTATCTATACATATATATATATGCAAGTACAAAGATCTTAAATACATTCGTTATTCCTCAATTCGGTTCACGCACGTTACCAGATCTCGTCGTCTCGCCGAAGCACACGCTTCATTAGTCACCGCGATAACGACGAGGGGCCTTGGAAAATATTTGGCACGTAATCTGCGTGGCTTCGCCGTAACGTTCCTTTCTTCTCGTCAACGGCACGTTAAATTATCCCAGGCGGGAGCATTGTGAATTTCTTCGAAAGCGATCGGCCCTCTATTAATATCGCGAAAAGAATCTCCTATGTCGCCGACGTCGGTTCCTCAGGGCGAGGCTGTTAAGCCTGCTAAACTTTATTCCCCTTCACTTCCCTCTTCCACTCCTCTTTCCTTTAATTTTTGAAACCCATCGCTATAGTCATTCGACCCGCTAACTTCCGTACAAAGTGAGTATATATCGCACGAAAAATGATCGAGGAAGTAAGTAAGAGGCGGCGCACTCCAACTCGAATCTTCCACGTGGAACTCTGAGCCTCCATCCACCACCATACCACCGTGGCTCAAACTTCGTATCTCTCGATGCGAAAGATCCTCCGCCAGTCGACCCTCGTTTTCTCGCTGATCTCGATTCTCTTCGGGCGAAAAGTGCCGATCGAGGAATTTTTATTAACGAGTGCAGTGGGAACATTGGGAGCGCTTATTTTGCCGCACGTACGTTGACCTTACGGTCGATGATGCCCTAAGAATTGCGCGATCGGCAAGGCCGCTGGTACGAGTTACAACGGTAAATCGGCGTGAAAAGACGGGGTTGCACGGGCCTCGGAGCCGGTTTAAAAATAAAGGACACATCATGGAGGGATAGGAGGGAATGAGACAGGCGAATGCATCGGATGACTCATAACGAGCGAGATACGCGAAAGGAAGTCGGTCCGACCTTCTAGGCTCCTTCTAATAAATGCGAATACCGGAATGTCGAAAATATAAACGTTCGCCGAAACGGCCGATGGGGGAAAATCGGCGTGAAATTGGCTCGATCCCTCCGGTTGTCAATATTTTTCGATCAGTTTCTTCTTCTTCTTCCTCAAAACGTGCCCGCCACGATCGATAAATCGCGGTACATAAATTTGCGCTAATTTCGCTGCGATTCGCTGCAAATAACAATAGTCGGGGCGAGGAATTTGTAAAATCAATCGTGAAAATGTACAGTAGAGATTATTGCCAAGGTCCGTTTGAAGAAGTGATTTGGAACGTATAAACAGTGGGCTTTTTTAAATAGACTTACGCGCTTGTAAAATGCACCGTTTGTGGGGGACGAAAGTTCGAGGGGGAATATTTAAGTATCGTATCAATGCAGATTTGCCGTCGAAATACCTGCCACGTATTTCGTCAGATTAGCGCAAACAAGCTTTCTTCGACCTTCGTCCGGTGTCCATGAAAATTCGTGAATTTCGTGAAACATGATGGATTGGATCGCATTACCCAACACCTACGTAGCCCGTCGAAGACATAATAATCGCCATCGATGGCATTACCTGTAACAATCTGATATTGAATCGTCCCGAAGCCCAAATTTGATAACGCTTAACCGTGCCAATTTATTAAGAGAAACGTAACTGCCTCATAGGACATGCCATTACTACAATTACCTTACTACTTTCGCGCCGTATTATTCTACCGATATCTACTCCTCCGTAGGAAAAATATGTCGCGAGCTAATGAATTTCGTTAAGGGCGAATCATCGCAAGGTGCGTCGTGCCCGACGAAACCAATCTAAAGTTCCCTGAAATGTGATTAAACTGCAGATCCACGGTTAATCGCTGGGCCGGAGAAACGTACCGGCAGCGGAGTATCTCAACGCACATTTCCTTGACATTCTGCCTCAGAGCCTTTTAACTCGCTGCTTCGATTCAGCCCAACGGTATTCTTATCCCGAGTTTGTTTCACAACCATCGCACATTCACGATGCTCGTGACAGCGAAGTAGCCGTGTTCTCGGAGGATAATCCGCGAAACAGAAGTAAAGAATAATGAGCGAGTAGCGACATGAAACGGAAGAGAAGCACGGTGGTAAGAATACCAAAGTGACAAGGCAAAAAGGAGCAAGGCGTAGACGGCAATACGTCTCTTCGAGCGGAAACCAAGTTGAATTTAGAAGTACGGAAAGGCAGGGAGAAAGGGGTCATGTGCAAAGTGTAATGCATAAACCGTACAACCTCTCTAAAACCGAATTTCGGGCTAATTCGAGGGACCAAAGGTGAATAAGCGCGAGGAAAGAACTGGCCCAAGACGGAGGAAAAGGGAAACAAGGGTCAAGTGCAAAATATACCATACATATATACAAACATACCATAAACATACGATCGCAATACATTTTCGTCTTCAAATCAAAGCCGAATTCGGGAATAATTCAAGGGAACAATTGTCAAAACGAAGGAGAGTAAGTGAGTGAGCGACTGAATGAGTGAGAGGGAGAAAGAGAGTGAGTGAGCGAAAGAGAGGGCGAGAGCGGGGAGAGAAAGAGAGAGAGAGAGAGAGAGAGAGAGAGAGAGCACAAGGGTGTAGTGTATAAAACGTACTACGTTTCCGTCTCATCGACCTGAAACTGAGTCGAATTCGGGGATAGTGCCAGGCCGTGGTGGAGGCACCGAGGTCGGCGGGAGTGGCGGAGAGACTTCTGGCGTGTATCGTGTGTTGCGTACATGTGTGACAGCGAGGAACTTAGAGCGCGAGGGGAGGGGAGGGGGGAGGGGGCGGGGCTGGCGGGGAAGGGTAAGGGGGAGGGGGTAGATTGGAGAAGAGAGGCACGTAGTCCGAGTTACAACGGGCTAGCAGACGAGCGAGCGAGCAAGGCGGGCTAGTAAGTTAATGAATGAACGAATGAACGGTGGGCGGGGCAGCGAGGGTCTTCCACCGTGCTTTCCACGTCGTCGTGCCACCCTCGAGGAAAAGCGTCCGAAAGGAAGACCAACGAAAATCGCGAGCCTCCCTCGTGAGCCCTGCCGCGATACGTATGCGGATAGGCGGATGTAACCGAGATCAATGGACGTACGTACTTTACGGTACGTGCTGTAGTAATATCGATTCTCCACGGGTATCCAAGTGTGTGTCGCGAAGCAGTCGGAGACCAACTCGAATATGACGAATGTCGTTCCGATCGTTACACCATTCTCTTTGTTTGCCTTATCCGCCAGATAGGAGTGTTAAGAGAACGGGCATAGCGCGTTGTTAATAAAGCGCGATGAGGATTTAGTATCGTAGGAAAAAGCAGACGGCAATGCCGAGGATCCGATGGAACACATTTCTTTTTCTTCCTTTCGGTTTATAGCAACGATGTAATTGTGCTAAGTAATAGGTACATCCGAGAGCGGTGTTCGGAGAATTGATGGTCTACGAGCGAAACTGTATTCGGTTATCGGGCATGCAGCGAAGCCCGCATGCGTGTCATCCCGGCATTTGTATCGCATGCTTTTCCAAATTACCCCGATTAGTCCCCCCGTGGTTGAGCTTTGTATCGATTAAAATGTCGCGTTCATTACGGAGTTATGGTATACTTAATTATTTAACTTTACTTCGGATAATACCAAAGTGCACGCAGCCGTATCCGCAGCTCGAAAAACACGCTTTTTCTCCATTCAAATTCGAGGTAGGTACCGCGGAGGCTCCATTACCCAAAACATCGACTCCTCCCTTAGCATCCAAAAAACAAAGCGTCGCGAGTACAAATTACTCGCCACGGGCGCGTCCTCCAATCTCAACGAGCCAGCGCAGAAATACCTCGAAATTGCCCCGTGCAACAACCCATAGCTTCCCCCCTTCTCGAGGCACGCGCGATTTTCCAAAACCCTCAGCGCGGCCCAGAAATCGATACGTCTTTTCTCATTGAGAACAAAGCCCCTAGGACGTGAATGCGAATTACTCCGCATATAATTCATACATCGAGCGCGTATCCGGCTATTGCTCATTGATCCCGAGCAGTGCGCGACCACTTCGGGGTGTTCCTTCGCGCTTGGCAAGATACGAAGAGCAGTAACCCAGGGGCATGGCGTGACGGAAGGTTTCCAGGGCGATGGAAGGTTTGCCGCCACTGCCATCCACCGCCGCCGCCACCACCATCGCCACCACCATCGCCACCTCCGCCGCCGGCAGCAACGCTACCACCCCCACACTGTCCCGCTGCCACCGGGGGTGGGTCGATAGATGCCGACGTGGAGAGCGCTTTTGCCTCCCCAGCCACGGCACCACCGCCCCGATATTTGCGCGGCACCCCCTCTCTCCTCCCCCCCACTCCTCCCCCCCTCCTCCGCCCTACCCTGCCCTTCCTTCGTCTTTCCTCCACGAGTGCCGGATCCCTACGCGTCTTTCTCCTGACCCTATACTCTGAGCTTTTCTCCTTCGTACCAATTTTTCCACGGAGAGTTCCACTTTTTTTTCCTTCTTCTTCTTCGTCTTCTTCCCGTAACAATGACCTCCGTGCGTTGAATTTTTTCCACGGTGCCAGGGTTTTTTTTTTTTTTGACATTGGAATTTCTTGATACTGAGAGGGTTGGACACGCGTTTTGAAGCGTTGGTTATGTACGGGGAGGATATGTCTTTAGGGGGAGAGAGGAGGAGGAAGGAATATTAATGGATCGATATGATGATCGGTTGCGGTAAAATCGTGGAGGAGCAAAGTGCGCAGTTTTTCTAAGGGATTACGCAATGGTCGTTTAGAGCTGATTTGTAGTTTTAGTGTTGAGCTGATCCTTGAAAAATGATGTGTGAGCGATGGGTTTGTGTGGAGGATTTTCTTTTTTTTAAGTTTGAGTGTTCTGGTATGCTACAAGGTTCTTATTAATAGTAGTTTCTTTGGGATAGTTTCGGTTTTTAATCGTATATACCCGACGTTCCGAATTTATTCCGCGGTACTCCGTTCTTTGGGCGCATTTCTTGAAAATGGAAGACGTGGTTAAGGAATCTCATTCCATTCTTCCTTTAAAACGAGCGCGCAACACTCCTGGCGACTGATCCATGAAAAGTCGTTGACCAATTTCCATTACGCCGCTAAGAATACACTCTTTTCTTCTCTCCCCACGCTTCTATTGGCAGTATGTTACGGCTATCGCATATTTATTAAAGATGCATTTCATTTACGGACAGATGCCTTTGTAATTCATAATGCTTTTTTGAAGCGGAATCCATATTGCCCCATGAATATTTTCACACCCGGTATATTATTCAAAACACCGTAACGCGCAACAGATATGTGTTCAGATTTCTCAACCTTTAACATATCTCGTTTCTTCCCACAAAATGTTTCCAGTTTTTTTCTTTAACCTAAAATGTGCCAATAGCTGCATTAAAAAAGCCATAAAAAACGGACATAAAAATTGTAGGAAGTCTGTCCTGCTACTCAATAGCGAGGCGGCGCCCTTCCTTCGTGGGAGGTGGAAGAAGCCACGTTCACGGCTGGCACGCTCGTGGAACGCCGGAAGTGCCGTTTGTTAATTTTCAAGAAGATAGACACGTGTGGCCGCGAGCACGACCGGATGTCGTGCGTCGTGAGAAATCCCCTTGCGAAAAAAAAAGATTCGTGGCCGGTGCGCGTCTTATTAAACGAACACTCGGGGCATCGAGAGATTGTTGCAGACTTAAAAACAGGTTGAGTACCGGATACGAAGAATCACGGCTTATCGTGCGGCGTATTGTTCGCTTCGAGTCGATATTTCTTGCTGTTATTGTTAAATCATTTGCTCATTGTCGCTTTATAACGGACGACAAACTAAGGAGGAAATTGAAAGACAGTTTCGTAGAAAAATGCTTTTGAGAGAATTTCGTCGCGTCACGTTGTTGAAATTAATTATGTGTTTCGTATTTGCTTGGGCGATACGTTGTGCAATCTTCTAAAACACTGTTCTTCTTCCAAGCGAGAAAATGGTATGAACCTTATTAACGTTGCCCTCGACTGATAAAGCAAATATCCTTTGATCGATTGATTCGATGATCTTGATCCTCTTGATGAAAATTCACACTGAGAGCGAGGGATAAACTGCGATGTAAATGCTCGTGCAAAGGCCATCTTCGAATGGTGCTAATAGCGAGTGACAAGATGAAAGGAAAGAATACTTGAGTTTTTAATCGCGCTCCTTGACACTTTTCAAACGCATTGTTGTGATCAATTGTGGCATTCGGACGATTATGATGAGAAGGTAAAGCCTTCGTAATATATAGCCGACAATCTCCACGCGCCACATGTGTCGCTTAGTCACTGCCAAGTTTAGGTCCTTGCAAATCCCTTCGAAAGGAATAAATAATAAATCCGAAGGTTTCATTTTGCTCCTTGCAAAGGTGGCAGGTTAATTAATGGACGATAAAAAAATATATTACGCTTGTGAGTGGAATGCGTGTAAGGGTTAAGGTTACTAACACGGTCAACGTCGAATCAACAAACTACGTGGCTTGGATTCACGGTTTATCACTATCGCGGTTTCGATAAGAACAATTATGCCATCTTACCGCAACCGCTTTGTAGTGCATGCAGATTCCGTACTATGCAGTGCGTACTGGGAAAGTGCAGTTTTTCCTCAATGAAAATTACAAAAAATAAGGTAAATCCAATTCTAATAATTTCACTCAAACAAAACGTGTTTTTCCCCCATACATTTCCTCCTCCATTGTTTCCTCTTACTTCGCATAATGCACGAAACATCGTGTTAATCGGTAATTGATTAAATACAAAGCGTTGCATAATAAATAACGGCTAACCTTGGAAAACGAGAGACCATCCAAAAGCAGCTGGTCGTCGTAATTTATGAGATTAGTTGCCGTTGACAGAACCTTGCAATTTTACGAGATTAAATATATATATACACGTCTTCCTTCAAAGTTTCATGTATTCTACAATTAAAAACGGTAAATAGTCTTATTAACCCGTGGTTCGTATTTAAATGATATAATTGAGCGTTAAACGAATAAATATCGTCGTATTATAAATCGTAATAGCTATGTTTTGAACATAACCGTTAATATTGATTATTAAATGATTCAATTACCGACCAACGTACGCTAAAATGGAAGCAAATTTGTGCATAGGAAGAAACTATGCGAGACATACTTCACGCGTGCAGGATTCGTAAATAACCAGTAGTTTTATTCCGCGCATAACAAAAAGTATGCGCGATTTTATGATGCAACGTTACTTAAAGAATTTAGTAGGCGACGACTCAAACAAAAATATGGAAGTGTTAAACGGTAAGTTTCATATTCCGGGAGTGAAACTTTGGGATGTAAATTCAAATACCAAGTAATCAGTCTACGAGGAAAATGAAAATTAAGCTTGATTGCGTTCCCCTTAACGGGCCTTAAATACTTATTCCGTTTTGAGGAACTTATGCAGACCGATAAACGTTGGAATTGCAACATGTTGAAATATATACAGATGCATACACCGAGTAACTTCAAAGAGCAGCGATGTAAAACAAGCATTTTAGGTTGCAAACCGATTAAAATCTAATCACTCCTATTTATATATAACGTTTCACTTGGTCGATCATCAAAGCAATTTCAGGAACACAAATAAGAACTTCGTAGAATACATTACACATATCGGATAATGCGATATTCAATATTACGAGTAACAAACACTGTATATATCGCTCATACTGTAATATTGGCAAATACGTAGTTATTATGCGATTCGAGCGCATCCTTGTAAAGTCGACAGAATCGATAACCAGACGTATCGCCGGCATTATTTGTAGTATTACCCATTAATACTCGATAATTCAAGCCGCGGTAATCTTTTTTTACGCGATTTGATTTCCAATAGAATCGCGGAATGGATGATACGTCATTGAATCCCTGTATATCGTGCGCCAATTTACTACTGTTCAGAGTACACGTACATGGTACACGGGCCATATTCATCAAGGTGTCTGATAGGATCTTGTAACATATTCATCACTCCTCTTGCACGCTACAAGTTCGAATCGTATACAGTACAATTACGACACTCGGGCCAGAAACTTATTATCAATTAAATATGAAATGCAACCACTCGTGGCGGTATTGGCAATTAGCTGACCGCCCTGCAATTTACCATTGCTTAATACCGCGGAAGGCAATCATATGATAGCAGCACGCCTTCTTCGTTCGTATTAGCTCCTACGTGTGCATTAAGCCATGATGGGCCCCGAAGATATGAGTAGGTCAAATTATGCGCTGCGATCTATATGTAACGAATGCCAGTGACGGACCTTCGTTTGTCGTGTCACTTTATATGCTATAAATTTAATTAATTTCATTAACTCCATTAAACGGCAAGGGACCAATTGATGCGATATACGTGGGCGGATGTCATTCTAATGATACGCATTATAGCCACGTTAGTTAAATGCACTTGTAAGAGTAAGAACACCTTGGTTACGGCGATCGTACAAAAAAATGATAATGACGGACCTGACCACCGTGCTATATACTTTCCAATAGTTTGTAATTATACATCACGAATGATATTAAATTATATCCAATATCTCCGATTCAGTTTATAATATCTGACTTATGGAGTAATATGAAAGAGATCTTATTTGCAGGACATAAGTATTTTTTTTATATTAAATGCAATTCAACGATATTTTATATGTATATGTTTAGGATATATGCTTTTTACCATGAAACTGATAGAGATTCTTAAACTTACTATTATTGCAAGAATAAATTTCGTACAAGTTTCGTATTGTCTAAAGAAAACACGTATATCCGAGAATAATAATTATTATCAATGTACGATATTTAATACATTAATAAAGTAATTTAATAATTAAGTATGTTACTGAGGTGTTAATTTATTATACGATGATGTAATATTACACATTTCACGTGGAAAAATATTCATCTTTGAATTAAATATTATTTTATCAACGTTTTCCGTAGCAAATACTACTAAGTAAACATTGGGCGCACATTAGCGCGAGTTAATTTAAATCACTCATTTATCCTTATAAATTAAATCGTGCAAAGGAAACTTAGATTCGATTATTTATCAGATACCTATGCCGTGGCTTACTACATAACAACGCATGAAATGTGCAAGATGTAAAAGACCTGGCGCTCTCTTTGTCCGGCACAACATTATTTCCTGAACTCAAAGTGAACGTAGCTGCATTATTCAGCCGCATCTGAATGAGCGTCGATTAAAAATAAATGGCTATATAATTCATCGACGTATAGGGCGCGGAGCAATTCCAATTATAAAACGGATAATTCTAAAGAAATGCAGTCGATGTATTGAAATAGAAATATCGTGGAAATGATGGATCACAAACGCGCGCCTTAAGAAGAAATCTCAAGTATCGCTGTATCTATCGTTAATCATGATCCAACTATTTCCACCGACATTTTTCTATTTCAGAAAACCTCCGCTCCGGACTAACGCGTTCTAAATTTCTATAAACGAAATCGATACGCGACGATGAAATCCATAAAATGGTAGCAATCCTAAGGCACGTTTTAAAAACTACAACAAAAAAAGAACAACTCTATAACACACTTTTGACTTTATTTTGGATAAGATAGATCTTGGGAGGTTTTGAACCCGGCCAAACCTATTCTTAAATATAAAGCAAGACATTAAGATGGAGGCCAAATCGGCGTAAAAAAGATCTCCAGTTCGACACGTTCCGGGCGCCTCCGTTGCCTCCGCAGCAACCCTATAGCGGTGCTAAAATTAATTTCGATGAAAGAAGAAAAAGATTAAAATCGACGAAAGGAGAAGTAGAAGAATTCGCGGCCTATCGGCAAACATTGCGTACACGAAAATAGCTCTGCGCTTTATACTGATATGCGCCGACTGCTCGAGTTCATAATCGCACGTCTTCAACGATCATACCGTTATACAACAAAAATTCCAGCTCGATCGTGTGCATAGCTTTCGAATACGCATGCAGATCTTAAAGTATTACTCGAACGATTTTCATTACTTTGTACATTATATAATATATATAAATATATATACACTTTAATAGACGTAAATTGGAATCTCGCCCTCCTGAGAGGGGGAAGGATTTTCGTCAAACGACGTAGACCGTGTTAGTTTTAAAATTCAGTAATCGAATTTCGATTTCAGCCGGATGTTGAACCGCATATACCAGTAGATAGTACTAACCGAATATTTGAAAGGAGATTTAACGCAATATTCAGATTGATGGAATGGTAAGCACCTTAAGGCACGTACACGTCGCACACACGGAAACGCACATGCATAAAGTCAACGCTTGAGAGCAATCGAATGTCGAAATATATGTTAATGTAGGATAATAAAAGTAATTTAATCGAAGAGCCAGATAAGAGCGGCGCAAAATGTATTTTTTACACGTCCCAAACCACCGCTCGCACATCCTTGCCCGTTTTGTATAATCGGCCGACGTTGTTCAATAATCGAATTAAGAAATAAAGGCACAAGTCATATTTGAGGTAAGAATATCTCCCGAAAGCTATTTACAAATAATCGGCTGTCGCGGGCATACAAATTCCGCGGTGATTAAACAAATGGAATATTTGCGAGGATTAAAAAATTCACGAGCAATTACATAACAGTCTGCAATCGAGGTTTCGCCTCCGCTTTGACATACGAAGCGAGTAAAGAATGCCGAGTTAAAACCGGAGGAATCGAACTCAAAGTAACTGCCTCTTTAGCTTCCTCTTTTTATTATTTTTCAAAACCACGCCCGATACTCCGGCCGTGCGCTCTCAAACGTTTAGAAACAATGCCCCCCCCCCCTCTCTCTCTCTCTCGTGCGAAAGGCTCACCTTGATAGTGCGTTCAAACTTTGTATCCTAAAGTAACAATTTCCTTTCATTGAAATTTAATTTCGCCAATCAAACAGTGCCTGCAGCTTAATATCGCTGGTAACTGGATCCATTGTAGAGGAATCTTTGTTTTCAATTGACGGGTCGCGTTAATGCTATTTATCCGATAGTCTCTGTATAGTATTCATTGACTCCTATAACTGCGCCGCACGACAAAGGTCACATATTAGATCCGGCGATACGTTCGCGGCCAGTACGGAAGCGACCGTAATCTTTAATGTCACTATTTCCGCGACTGCGTTTCACGATCGTGCGGTTGGCAGAAAAATTTCCAAAATCGCCTTACGCAGAATTATTCGTAATAGGATTATACTGGCCCCGAATGATTCTAATCTTCTTGCTATCGGGGGTACTTTTGAATGCGCCCAGCTACGCCGGATGTCACTAAATTCTCCGACTACACGAAAAGTTAAACACCGCTAAAAGCACACAATGCTCCTCTCTCAGAAGTTGCAGCCCACTGGTTATAATGTAAACTTTGCGGTATTAATTAAAGACAGGAATTTTGCCCACGCCTTTTGCTCGATCTTCGCCGAATTCCTTTTGCGATTGTCATGGAAAAATAGGTTATGAAATACTTTAAAGTTCATCTCAGGGAATCGCGGTGGATCGTTTTAACGTTATTCCCCTGGATGCTTTTATCGAATTTGGGTATCGCTTAATATTCGAATTATACGTTGTAAGAGAATTACATTAGTATGGTAATTAATGTAAAAGATCTTTTCGAAAAACTTCTGTCGGTCAAGGATCGATTTAATTTCCCGTGTCAGGGGTAAGCGTATTGTTGGTTTACCGCGTACAAATAAGATATTCGCCGAGGCGCACACCGATCGCGATACTATTCTGCCGAAGGCTAAGAGTTTAATCGGTGCACGATGAATAGAGTTATGAGAGAATGTGACCAAGAAAATTATTCCAGGTTTGCTACGCTACTCACGTCCTCGTGGCCGGAAGAACAGAGTCCGAGTTAATGCTTGGAACTTATTTTTGCACTTACTCCAAACCCCGGACTAGAAATACAAACGATCGACGAAAAAGCCCCGCAGCATTCCGATGTATTAAATAAGATTAAGAACTTATGGGGGGCGGTGGGGCAGAAATTCTCCTTCGAAGGATATCAAGGATTTCACCATCGGAGTAGTATCATTGCAAGATTAAAATATCTAATCGTATTTTCACACGTGCCCGATACGATTAAAAGGGAAAACTGATATCGCTCATAAAGGAAATTGCTATACCGCCAAGGGTGTGCCACGGGAATTTTTAGAGCAGAAATTTATATGCGCATCTCTCTTCTCAATTGTAGCATTATTTTTTTTTTATTTTTCCTCGATGCACAATAACCCATGCACAAGATCCGTGCGTCACAGGAGAGCATGAAATCACAAAAATAGTCGTCTCAAAATATGTCGTCCTATGTATAGACCAATATCGATCGCTTTCCATTAAAGAAGAGAAAATAGTTACTTTCGTGATGCACCTAGCGTGTCACGAGTGATGCACTTCTTTACTCTATTTATCCTACGCGTCGAAGAGGTTCCTCTTAACTCTTGCCCGTGTAAGAAATGCCAATCGAATAAAAGAAAAGAAGAAAGAAAGGGGCAAAAAAAAGTCGAAGAGCAGCCAGCGATACGAAGCTCGTTAATTTCATGATTCACTCGTTCTGTTTATACATGCAAATGGACAATGCGCGCCTGGCGCCGCGGTAACCGATTTGTTTGAGGTCCGGAGCAATCGCGGCAATCATCGAAACTGAATCGACGACCTGCACTTTGCGTTTTGCCGACACGACAGACTCGTTCTCGTAGTTTGGCAGCGCTCCTACTGTTCTGAACTTGGATGGAACGGGAAAGGGCTGAAACGACGAATGGGGGATCGAATGGAAACCTTAATTGTGCGGCGATCGAAAAGGGCACTCTAACGATGCTCTGCGTGTAAATTAAGAACCAACCAGTCGCTTTCTGACTCGTTATCGCTAATTGTATCCATCTCGTTTTGACGATCCTAAGCGCGCAAACTCGGAGAGACGAAATGCGCTACCGTGCGTAATTAGTATACCTTCGTATAATTTCATTCTAACCACTATCAAAAGAGTTGACCAATGGAAAAAATCATGACTTTGATCGTTATAGAATACGGATGACTCGTTTCGTTGATAAAGGGAGAAAGGATATTTTGTCCATTTATATTCTACCATCGAACTGGGCACATTAAACGTAGCACTAGCTTCCCTGGTACATTTCGCGAACGGAATATAGGCTGACCGAGACATTTAAGCTGACATAACATCTTGGAGAAAAAAAAAGCAGACCGTCTCGAATCGTCGTTATACGCTTGTCACAGTGCCAATCGGTGAAAACACTTTGAACACGGAGTAAACACGAGAATGATTCTCTAAGTCATTATCTCCGCAAGGTATCGAGGCGCTATAAGAACGCATGGCCCGTCCGTACGTGAAGCGTAAGATAATAAATGGTGTTACGAAGATTATCCACGGGGGATATGCATATAATTTCCATGGCGTGGACTGACCCGTAAAGCGACGCGCGGAAAGTAGGAATACTATTCTAAGGAAGAGGCGTAAAACGAAGTTAGCAGTGACTCGCGCGAAAGACCAGAATTCCCAGCTCGCCTGCACGCTGACACTCGATAAAAAGCGTTTCAAGCACGTTTAGGTCGGGTTTCATTTCGCAGAATAGGTAGGTAAATATGCACACTAGCCTCGCGTGAATCATAAAACCACAAAGGCATGAAAGTCTGGGAAAACAATGTGTGTAACGAGCAGTGACTTCTTTTTAGATCATAAGCAAGGTGAGTTTAATGCCGGGGCACTTTAACAAAGGGATCCAAAACCGGTCGGCGTATATCGCCTTACCGATGTTACGACGTGCAGCATCGCGAATCGGAAGAGGGATGACGCTTATATCCGTGAAATAATCGCAGGTTCTAAGAAGGCGCTGGGACGAGAAAAACGATTCGGGAATAATGGCCATTCTAAGTGAACTCCATGTCCAGGAGATCCTTATTGGCTGGTAAATGATGAAAATGCAAGGATAAATTTAATGCCCAAAGATAAGGTATGTCCTGAGAGTAGCGATAATTTGTCCGATATCGAAGATACATCCAGGAGTATCTCGTTTGAAATATTAGTGTTTATGCTTACTCGATGACTGTGCCAGATAAGATTACCTAATAATTATGTAAGTTTCCAGAGGTCACCGTTTATGTCAATTGTGTATCCGAGGTAATCGTATTTAAAAATTCTCAAAGCCAACATCGAATTCCCGTACGCTCGCACGACATTGTCAATTTCAGCGATTCGTGCCAAACGAATTATCGCGCCGGCACCTAAGGGGGGAAACTTTCCGAACGTACGAAAGAAAAAAAAAGGAAACGTCGCGAGGATGGAATATCGATACAGCCGGTATTGCGATCGTTATTATTTTCAACGGTATTCGACACACCGACGGTGTCACCGCCGCCGTATAAGAAATATATGCGCAGTTACTAACGCTTATGCACACGCATAGTGGCAGCGATGTTACGCAAGATAACTTATAAAGCTCGTAAAATGCCTAAAAAACGCGCAGCGGCTGGATGCCGTGCCGGTCAATCAGGGATTTCGCGCAAACGAAAAACAGGTCTTAGGGGCGCCTTCGCACGAGTTTCTCGATGGACGAACTCGCGAGGAAGGTGCCTTGCTTACATGCACGTATATATATACACACGTATACACATGCATATGTACATATATGTACACATATAGAGTCACAAAGTTTCGATTGTATCGAGCACCGACCGATCAAGAGCTGTCAAGCGCACGCCGGCTAAGCCGGGTCAACTACGCTCATGCTGATCAGCCTCATGTACGAAACAAAACGTACGCGCCGGGGATCTCCCTGACGGCCGCGGCACTTTACGGAGCGTATGAATGAAACGGGTAAACGGCACCGATCGCGGCATCGCCGACGACACGGGAGAGGAGTAGAGACAAGAGGCACGATAATCCATCGTGCGAGGTGTGCCTTTTAAGAAGAAAAACGACGAAAGGAGCGAGCCGGAATGATTGGAGGTTATGCGGAAAATCGACGATTCGTGGAGTCACGAGGACGGGGATAAGACCGACTTCGACGACGAGGAGGAGGATGATTATTATTAACGATACGCCGATAAAGCGGTGTCCCAGGCAGTAAAATCGACTCACCCAAAAGTAGCAACTTGAGTTCTCGCCTTGCATCTCTCTTGTCCCTCCGTAGCTGCCGCTCGATCTCCTGGTTGATACGTTTCTGTTCCTTTGCCTCTTCTGACAGGCAGCACGCCATGGCTCAGGACAGCAGGATCCTCCACGGGTGGAGGAGGGAGAGAGAGGGAGGGAGGAAGGGAGAGAGAGGGAGCGAGCGTTTCGCGGTGGCGGCGAGCGGTTGCCGACCGGCGAGCTTCTTCGTCGCGTACAGCAGCAGCAGCGGCGGGCTCGACGGCACGGTGTCGTCGGGCCGATATTATCTTGCCACGGCGAACGAGCGACGACGTCTCGTCGCCGTCCTCGTGGTCTTCTCCTCTTCTTCCTTCCCTCTCGTCCTGACGACGAAGCCGGCGAAACTTTTCCCACTCGTCCGCACCACCACCACCGTCGCCACCACCACGCTTCACTACCGCTTCTCCACCGATTCTCCACCACCACCACCACCACCAACACCACGGCGACGAGGACGACGATGCCGCCGGCTACGTGTACGAGATACGGGACGCAAACGTGGAATTCGAACCGGCCGTTCTCCCCGGTCTCTTCTTCGTATTATCAACGACGTCGGCACACGCGGCGAGGGATCGCTCCTGGTAGAGCTCGACGACGACGACGCCAGCGACGCATCAACACATGCACGCACACGCACGGAACTCCCTGCTGTCTCTGTCCTCTCTTTCTCTCTTTTCTCTCCTTTTTGCCCTCGCGCTCTCTTTCTAGCCGTCTATCTATCTCTATCTCCTTCTCTCTCTTTCTCTCTCCTGCGCTCTCTTTTTCTATATATCTCTTCGTCTATCCGCTTATTCCACTTTCTCTCTCTTTCTCTCTCTCTCTCTCGCTCTCCCTCTCGCTCGCTCGCTCGCTTTCGTTCTTTCTAACACACACTCTCTCTCGCTCTCTCTCGCTCTTTCTCTCTCTCTCTCTCTCTCTCTCTCTCTCTCTCTCTCTCTTTTTCTCTTTCTCCTTCGATATTCCTCTTCTGCCTTTCCCACTTTCCCGATGTATCACGCACGCACGTTCCGCGATGGATCGTGAAACGCACTACCGAGAATCACACACGCGCGCACGTTTCCCCTTTTTTCTTACAGCGCGGTATTCCCGTTAGGGCGACGAAAAATACTCTGTCGGCGAGGGCGAGGCTCGTACCATAGAAATCCACGTAATCCCGGGTGTACTTTCTCGGCCGTCGGTTCCTAAATCCCTCGCTCTACCCGCGTACTACTCGCGAGAGCTCGTACGCCTCGTTCACTCGGGGTCCCCGGCGCGGTTGGGTGTGGTAACCCACCGGCGATCTATCTCGCTCTTTCTCTCCTCCGCTCCCCGTCTCGCTCTTTCTCACTCGCTCTCCCTCTATACCTCTCTCTCTATCTATCTATCTATCGCTCTATCCTCGTCTCTCTTTCCCTCGCGCTCCGTTTCTCCCTCTATCGTGCTCTTTCCGCACCGTACACGCGAAAGGCAGGTTCGCACTGAATATACACCGGACACGCACACACGCGGCCGCACGAACGGACCGTGAACGTATGCCGACGACGAGGACGTTGACGGTGCCTACGTCGACGACGGGGACAAAGTTGCGGCCGATGACGAGTCGTTCGCCGTTATTGCCGCTACCCGCTGCACGAGCGCCCACACCTCCAGCGTAGAGTAACTCCTGTGATTCGTGCCGCGCCCGCTCGGTACGCAGCTTTTTATCAACCCTCGCTCGCCCGAGAATCCTGTTAGACCAAACCAGATTGGCGAAGCCCCGGCACGGTAGGTCGTCGTAGTGGCCCGTAGGCGCGGGGGCGCGCACGTGTCCGCTAACGAGATTAAAATCGGCTAAAAGGAGGAGGTGCGGCCGCCACCCGCCGGGGAGGAGGCACGGAGAACGTAACAGCGCCGCGGCGTTTCGGATATAGGTTATACTCGTTCTGTACAACCGACCAATTCTGACGGTCCGCAGCGACGCGGCCTGTCGTTCGTGCTCGGAGATCACGCGCGCACTTTCCCACTCCGTATCCTCTGTCTCTCTCTCTCTCTTTCGCTCTTCCCTCTCCTTTCAGCAGCTACGCTCACATTCTCTCTGTCTCTCTTTCTCTCTCTCACACGCTCTATCTACACCGCGCCGTCTCTCTCCGAAAGCCCAGTCTTTCGTGGCTCTCTCCTATTCACGCTTTTCTCGTCCCTTTTCACCCTTTTCCTTTTTCCTGCAGCCCTCCTTTGCGATGCGTGCACGCGGCAATGGATAGCATTTACGATCGTCAAATGATTTCGCTTTAGTTACCCCTGGATCTTTATTTGGGGGATCTGCTAGGCTATTCTACGCATACCAACGAAACTCGCACGCAGGATAATACGCGCGAATCACTAACTACCGAAAATACACCATAGAGATCGTCCTGGGAGAGCCTGACCGTGGATCGTTATCCTTCCGATTGGCCACGCCATTTTCACGTGGCGGATATTACCATTTCCGGAATTTGAAAATTTCTCGCCTACACCACCATGTGGAACTTGCCGTCTGCGAATTATTCCTAAATTTGGGTAATATTAATATGAATATCGTAGATTATCTAAGGATTTGTATGATTTTAAGCATCGGATGAAGTACTTTATAGGGAGAGCGAGACTATTCGTACTTTGTTATATCTGTTGTTTGAAATATTTTTGCAACGTTTCTTCGTAAATCTAACATAGTACTGAAGGATTAAAGCGTTGTTAGGGATTCTACGGAGAGTAGGATTTGAAGTAAATAACTATGTAAAAGAAGTCTAGATGGGAACAGATTTTTGTAGACTTGTATAGTATATAATGGCCAAATATTGATTTATAATCAAAATGTGATATGTTATGGTGGACAGGTGTATCTTGTAAATTGAATTCAGGTTATTAATTACAAATAAAAATACAAATATAATTAATTATAAATATTTGTCCTTTGCTGATCTCACATATTAAAGACCAATATTGAGACTATGATTTGCAATAAATAAACAAGTTGTACAGATTTTAACCAAATATAAAACTAAGAATTTTTATGTAATTTGTACATAAAAATAAATAAGTATTGTATTACGTGCATATGTAACGTGTAAAACATTTTAGCAGTTAAGCAACAGAAAAATAATTTTACACTGATACAAATAATCTGAGCTAACTGACATAATGCAAAAATTATGAATCATAAAAATAATTTAATTTACGATTAAAAAGGGAATGTAAGGGTAGCTACGGCATTATGATTTTTGTATATACTGTTGCACGTAAAAATAATCTGTAATATAGCCAAACCTTGGTACTGGCTAAGGGGATTAGGTAGCAAAGCATAGGGCTTCATAAAGTCTATAATTTGTATACACTGCATTCCTGAGGTCAGGAACCAAATAAACAATCTCAATATCAGTGCCACCTATTGTGTTTGCTGCTTGATACAGTTTATTTTGCACTTTTCGCAAACTTCTTTATTTAAAATTGTGTTGTTGTGTGATTTTTCTTTTGCTGTGAAACAAAGGAGAATATGTGATACATGAAAGTATGTACTTTGCATTCAGATATGTTTTACATACTAGAGGTGATTTTAACATTTGTTAGCATAACAAAACTTTACCTGCATACAGATCATCTTGATGCAGTCCTTCTCTTATTATTTTAAAAATGGTTGTTGCTTGTTTTGTACAGTCAATGCTTACATAAAAATCGGCTATCTTTTCAAATCCATATCGCAGTGTTTCCAGTCGTCTGTAACACTCACAATAAAGCTGATATTTAAACCTGACGAAATTGTATATAAATTACTTCCTTTTTTAACAATGATTTAACTACATACGTGCTAATAACTTTTGGTAATTCACACTCTAAAACATATCTACTTTGTTGATATTCATATATAATTGCATTGTACTGTCGTTGCAATTTTTCCATTTGAAGTATAGATAATTTTAAACCATTGAGAAAATTTTTAAAATTTTTGGTAGCAGTAAAGAATTCTTCCCTTCTCATCCAATAGTCATCCAATGAAATATGTAACTCTTTTGGAAGAACAGTAGCTTTTGAACAATGGTCTATTAAATTTTCTAAGGTAACCAGCCGTTCCTCTTTTTCATTATCAGCCTGTGATATATCACACAGTAAGATGCAAATATTAATAGTGCCTGAAGATATATAAAAAAAAATATATATATATTTTTTGTATTTTAATAGTAAATATTAATTACAGTATACCTGTTGAAGATGTGTTGATAAACTTTGATTATCAGCATTAGAAAAGTTTTCCAATGAAGGATAAGAAATTAAGAGCAGATGACTAATTTCAAAAACTCTATATGCAGAAAGATAAGATATTTGTAAAGATTGCATGTGTTGAATAAGGGCTTCTAATACAGTAGTTGTTCTGTCCAAGTGTTTTGTCAAAGCTATTTGCTTATCATCCGCCATAGCCTCTTGTACTTCTGTTCTGATTAATTCTAGCCGTAAATTGTTTTGCATCTTTTGTGGCCTAGACCAATACGCTTTCTGTTCATATCATAAATAAAAATTATTTGTCTATTTCTTCTCGTTCACAATGTGGTATGGAAGGGTATAGAAAAAGCTGCCTTAGTATGTTCTGTTGTGCAACAATTTGGGGCGCATCTTCTGCACGTTGTATTGTAGCATAGACAGGTCTTAGAAATTCGTTTGGCAGATGTACATCTGCATTCATGCTGAAGCATTGATGATGCAGATCGGGAATATCGAGGTGAAGATATTTCTTGGTCAGATGCAGGGTCCAAAGGAAAAGGATCACAATTGTGTAAATTCAATTCACTCCAACGTCTATAATACTTTGATGGACAGCGGTGAGACATGTCACTGGCTTCATGTAATTTCATGATTCTTTCGGATTTCTGCTTCCTTAGATCCGATAAAAATATAATTTTGTCAAGATATTATGAAATAAACTAGTTAAAAATAATCACTGATATTTTATAAGCAATTTACTGATCTTCTAAATATTTGTTTATATATCTTTTTGTCACATATGAGGGGAACACAATTATGTAAAGTATTATTCTATACAAAAAAAATTTAATCATAGACATTGATGTTACAAACCAGCAGTTATTTATTAATCATCCTCACTTGAAGAATTCAAGTTAATGCGTCCAATTCAAGCGTTAGATGCATATACTTCTGTTTATGTTAAGGTTACAGAGGAATGATCGCCTCAATAAAATAAAACAAAACATAAAAATGACAAATGATATAATGATCAATTGCCCCACTAGTACACTAAATTTTATTTTGTTGTTATTACTTAAGCAATGTAAAAACCAGTCATAATGATGTTCTACTTATAATTTTTATAAATGTATATGCACATTAAGGGAGGAGAAAAGTAATGATTTCATTATATACCATTTAGTTGTATATTTTATATAATTGATATCTTGTTCATCCAATATACTTTACTTATGATAGTTTGCATTCTAAAAAGTCAACCATTACATTGGTTAATTACGAGCAAATATGTAATAATCATCAAATAAAAAATACAACATTCTTTATATGATGTATTCATAGTTTATCCTTCCTCTACTAAACACTTAAATGTGCCTTATTATTTTTCACTGTTTAAAATTCATGGTAACAGGTATTCACGATATAGAAACTATGCAACGGTCATTAATATTAATCATGTTGTTACTTATTCAAAACTTTTTTGCAATGTGTTTGGATATTTTTTACATAATATTTGTCTTGAATTTTATATTTCATGTAAGCATTCCTTCACAAACAGATATATATTGTGTTTGTACCTTGGCACTTTTTTTTCATGACACACATACGCGTAAATGAAACAGAGTATGAAAGTTGTGCATGAACTAAATTTATAGATTTATATTTATTATTCAAGTAATATATTGTCATCATTATTTAGATTTAATCAAAATAACTCAACGATATTAGTGCTCTGTTTTCAATGCTTGTAATTATAATGTATGGGCTGGAAAAGTGTGTTTTGTTGGTATCACTGATTATCCTACCGATTTCGAGGGCCTCGTGCGGAGAAACTAAGAAACTACGCAAAGAAAGAAACACATCAATGCAAGATTAGCAAGAGAGACAAGGATTAGGAACAGAACCGATTTAGATTTAGCAAATTCCTTTTGCCATTTTTTTAGCCGCGGAATTATTCTTTTTTCTGAATACTTTTTGCACAATCATGCAAGTCTACTAGAGGAGCCTCGTGTAGAGAAACTGAGACATTCTGGGGAACAAGCTCGTGGCAAAAGAGCAGTGATGTAGCAACGCCAGCAAGCCCCCCTCGCTTTCGAAAATTAATATACCATTCCTCGACACGATTTGAAAGTGAAAAATGTGGAACGAACATTTTCTGTAAATGTTTCAATTAACAAATTCAATACTAAAAGCAACTTTCTTTTTATTGCATCCGTTCTATTTTTTTTTTCGTAAAGTAAAATAGTTTTATTGTTAAGAAAAAACATTTTAATTATATTCGTTAATTGACGTCATTTTCCCGAATGCTTACTAATAACGTTTCTCACAGGATAGCTTAATTAACTAGGGTTAATTTGGTCCACACCTTAAATCACTATTTCACTCTATGATTATTATTTGCACACACTATTTATAATATAGCAATAGTAACATATGTCGCGTTTTACTATGATACGTTCTACAATTATGAAAACGGAACTAATTTATATGTTTATTGCTATTTGTCTGACATTGGATCAAACTTCTAACTATAAATTCTTGCACTTTTACCAGAAACAATCCAGATTTCCTATACTCTAAAACCCAGATTAATGCATTAAAGTAAGAAGACAGAGAATTAAGTGGAAGCTGACATGGATAATCCGTTTTTAATACTCTATAATTAAATATTATTATAGTGTTACTTTATTACACAAGATGTGATACAGAACTATTTAAACGAATCTATTAATCGGATATTAATAGATACTATGAAATTTTTCATATTGGACCATTGGTAGATATCCACATTGCTTTTACTATATAAATAGATATAACAACAATAGTAGTAATCTGTCATCATTGTTACAATCCGATTTTCTACGAGTACGTAATGAGAAACTCGCATTCAACATAGATATATGTTTATAAGTATGGTATGCAGTAACAAAATTTCTAATTAAAATTTTGAAAATCAAATTGCAAATAGGTCCCACTAGCGAAACATTTCATGTTTTTTCGATCTATAGAAATATAAAAAATGTCTTATATTGCCATATATAACACGGTCAAATTATGATGTATATTAAAAATTTGTTATACGATTTGCATTTAAATATCTAATGGGAACTATTTCTAAGTTTGTCATAGTCGAGCAGAGTGCAAAATCTTATTATACGAATGCAAATGTTATTGGACCTTAAAAATTTGGTAAGCCCTTGTAGAAAAAGGGTTTTACAGAGGTATCTTAAACATTATTGTAATTCTTAGTCATAATTTCAGTGGCCACAAAGTTATATCATAAAATATTCTTAAAATGTATATAGCTCTATGTACAACTTCATAAAATAAAATTAATTTATATATAGTGTTTTTTATATTATAATATTGCATGATGTATTACAATATATTATTTAATCACTTAAATATTTCATTTGATTATTAATGATGTGTATTCGTACATTCGATATGAGAGAATAATTGCATATTACAAACAGTGAATGTTGGCACAGACAGTGGCTGGGTTAAGGCACTTAGGGGTGATTGATTTTCCACAGTACCCACCAGCATAACTATCTTATCAAACCCCCTTTCCTTCCTTCCCATAGCCCCCCATCGTTTCTTCGTTATTTATATATTTTACCTCAGATGACTGTGTAGCTCTCACTTTTTAGTATTACAACTCTTTAACTATCTTAAAGTAAAATACGCTGTTTCCGTGAGCATTGGAGTGTAAAGGGTAAATTCAGCAAAGCTCTCACAGTGGTTTTGTGAAATTTGCCGGGAACATACCCTTTTCGTCAGTACCTTCCTTAATACCCATTAACCAGCCTTCCTCCTGTGGTAACAAGACATTTACTTCAGTCGCTTGCACATTAAAATTAATAACATTAAGCTGACTACAACACTGCGCAAAAGTCAGAAGCTAAAATATCACACGTCTATTACAGAATATTTTAAATCGAAGAAAATTATATAGCAAAGCATATTCTCGTGAAGATGCTACTTACAAAATTCTTCGATTACGACGAATACAATCTAATCAAAACATACGAACCTGCTCTTCGGGATCATCATATTCTACGACACGAATGATTTCACCCACATCAAACGATAGTTCATCCACATCTTCGCGACTGTATTTATATGTAGCCTTGACCCTATACAAGACTCCAGGTGGTAAGTTGTCAGTTGTTGCGCCTATAGAGAAATTGGTACCATTTTCATATTCCACGTCTAAAATAATCCAATCCGCCCCATTAGTCATGATAATGTAATCTCGCAGAGACTCGGACTTGCATTAATAATGTATAAAACAGGTCTGATAATTTTGGATCAAAGTCGTTCGCTAAGAGTTTTTACGCACAATTAGAAAGTCAAATCCATTCTCATCGGTTGCACTACGTTTCGATAGGATCATACGCAAATACACAGGCAAGACGTAAACCATTCTAAAGACTACGCTCTCAGATGTTGGCCACCTAGGTTGCCATACGTCGCGTGTCTTACAGGAGTTAATGCGAAAAGCTTTGTTTACTTCACACTTCGGTAATCACATGACATACGCACACACATTTTCTCATTGTACAATACCTGTCAACCTGTATACATTAGCCTTGATATTTCGATGCCAACTTTCGACTAACGATACCGCATAAAGTTCGGCCACACCATTCATTCGTGACAATTATCCGAATGAACGATATACCTACTGTACGAATTACCTACGTAAACAGCTAAATTACACTATCGCAAGCCAGTATGTAAGAGTCGGATACGTTCGTAAGAAACGATATCGATCACTTGATTTCAACGCACTTCTAATAACAATAGGGGGCACCCATACTTCGTCCGTGGTACTTACCTACGGGAATGTCGTACAACTCTTCTACCCGCTTAGAATGTGCGACTGTACTTTGTGGGGATGCGTCCTGATTATTGAGAGAATTATCATTGCTATTAACGTTGCTGTTAGCATTGCTATTAGCAGTGCTATTGGCATTGCCGTTTAATTGAGTGGTGGGTGACGTGTCCCTCGCTGGCGGTACAGACTCATCCAAAGCTGTAACACGCAACGAAGCACACTCAAAACTAAACACCGAGCCACCACGGTTTTGGAGGGGGATTTGGGCACTCTGATCAATTCATAGGTACCAAACGCGATCATGCGACGCATGCAAATCCATAACACGCATATAAATCGTACAAGGCATATGTACAAAAGGAACTTTACCTGCTGAGATATTATTTTGCGCTGGTTGTGTATTGATTATCAAACTGCAACAAAGAAACGTTTTTGAGCATTAGCTTTTCTAAGATGGCTTTACATCTTCGAATATCCATCGTGTAATCTATCGTACTTACGACGAATTGGCATTGGGCGATTTTGGCGATTGCGGTTCCGTGTTCTTTTTCAGAGTATACGATCCTCTTTGGCTCTCATTGGCCAATTTATCAACGATCGCTTCCAGCTCAGAATACACCTGGAATATCGTTTTATCGATGTGTCACGTGATATTAGCTCCTACGAGGGATAAATCCACCGCGAGTCACGCGATGCGCTTGCATTAATTCCGTTGTCCTACCTTGGCACTTTCAGTATGAAACACTTGCTCCGCCGCGAAGAGAGTCTGGAGATTAGTGACGAGGAAGAGTACGCGTGAATCGTACAAGGCGGGCAATTCATCGTGGAGCTCCGAATTAAGCTGCTCGTACGTCCGCTTAGCTTCCTCCAGCAGCTCCTTTCCTCGTGAAACCTTAAGCTCGTCCCGCTTCTTTGGATTGCATTGCAGCGATTGGAAATTGTGTCTTTGACTATCGTAGTCCACCAGTTTGCGACCGCGCTTGTCGATTTTTTTCTGAAAACAAGGACGGAACACGTACACCCTAAAGTATGATATCAAAAGGAAGGAAGAACGATATCTCCGTTCGTTTCCTTTAAACTGTATGGAAATCAAATTATTATAAGTATATATATTTGCGGGTAGAAATCGTAGGAAAACCATTGTGACATACTCTCATCTCTGGAAATTGACTTTGATATGTGTTAAGAGGCACGAGAACTTGATCCGCAAGCTTATGAGTGAAGTCTTGCCACAACATATCCAAATTTTGTGCTTGCACGTACAGGAGATCGTGGCCCGTCCACTGACTTTCATAAATTTCGTTTAACGAATCCATGAGTGTCTTCGATGCCGCTTGTACCGCTGCAAGCAGAAAAAAGTTGTATTAAAAGAACTGTAATATGGCGAAGAAAATACACGATGAATTCATAATACATTTTTTTATCTTTTAAAATCTTTCAGAGTTTTGTAGATTGACGAGAAATTTTTTTAGCTAGCGGTTTTTTCGTCCTGGTAGATACATGTTTCGAGCTGCTTCCTAATGCAGACAGAAGTTTTTAAACTTTTCGTGGGTATTGACAAGTACTGTGCCGCGTGGGGCTTATACACCCCACGCTGAATTTTGCATTCAGGCTATTTAGAACTTTCTTTGCAAAATGAAAAATTAAAAAGGAATTCTTCGTTACCAATTATAAAAATCGTAAGACATAGGTTAGAATAAAATTATAATAGCGTGATATTATAATTTTATTCTATTATAATTATTCATAGCCAGGCCGAGATACACCCCGTCTGGCTTGAACGAAAATCAAAAATAAGTCCGAAAGTAACGAAAAATCGGTCCAGCACGGAACGCGTTAACATAAGCGAGATGTAATATAGACCTTTTTCTTGGAACGAAACTCTGCAGCGATATTTCTTTTACCACCGGTGAACATGACAAATTCTTGCTGAGAAACGTACAAAGGAAATGACTACTTTCTTGTCCTATGTTGACTCTCCGCAAAGTGTATTCACCTGTGTACTTAGAAGCAACTCTCTTTCTTAATCAACGAGTTTACAATACGCCACTTATACGAATGACTTTTCCAGGTGAATTTATTACGTCCCAAACCAATCTCGATGGACGCAAATTTTTAATATATATATCAATATTCGTTACGCGTACAACAATAATCGTGAACTCATATCTCATGTATCATTACACAACATTGCATTTATAAGCTTTTAATCATCGATTTATAGATCTATTATGTTTTTCATAACGATATTTTTCGAATACACTGTTCCTTACTTCGATTGTCGTAGAAGCGCGTTTTATTATCGAAAGGAAAATTCGTAGATACAAAAGTCCATAGAATCCGTTTACAAGGTAGATCTTCGCAAATGGAACGGCCGCCTCGCGTAATTATGGCAGTAATTATATGCTTCGCAAATAATGGAGGTCACAGAATTGGACCTGGCATCGTTACACTGGATTTATCACGGAGTTAACTCTCGCAAAGTGATGCAATTGATTATTAGCGCAGGGACCCTCTATGTACTACCATCGACAGGTTTTGCGTAGCTCCACGACTACCAATGCACCGCATGCGGGTATTTATGTGCGAACGATGTTACGGTCTGTCTCGACTGATAAAAGGAAAGTTACAAGGCAATGGCGTAGAAGAGTATTAGCATAGCCAAGTAATTCCAGGCAGGTCAGATATTTACATTTACCTGGATGGCGAAGGCTCGAAGAAATAGAAAAAAATATCATAGCGCGGCAAAGTTCACTTTGATTAATACTGGTTATGTAGAAGAGTGGATCGCGGATCGGTATAATACAACATGGCCGATTCTTGGACTGGTCAAACTTGAATCGTATTCGGTATTACGATACACGCGAAACCTAGGCGCAATCCTTGTATCGAAGAACGTGAAATAGAAGAAAAGGAGCAGATCGATCGCATTCGCGGTACCGGAGTTGAAGTTCAAGTGGAAAAGTATGGACAAAAGGCGTATGCGAGGGCGCAGAAGTAAGACCTCGAGGAAAGCTCGATGTAGAACGAAAAGTGTCGTTCCTCGTGTACAGGCGTTTACAGCATACGCGCATTTCTAACCGAGAGTAATTTGAGACATTCGCTCCGTGTCGCGCCATTGCGAGAGGGAGAAGACTACGGTTAAGTGCACGTTGCTGTACCTACCCATCGTCGTTTAAAGCGGCACGCCTTTCCGCTTAGCTATCTTGCTAGTCGCATTCTTATTATCCAGAAAAAATACCCATCTTTAGTCCTGGCCCATCGATTAATATTCGACGCGCGATCAATTCTCCAATTACGAAATCATCGCGACTCGCTTTACAGGTTTTTCACATTAAATTGCACCCCCTTGCAAATGGAATTCGTCCTTTTGCAAAACGAATTTACCCGTTTACCAATGGAATTCCATTACCAATGGGCAATTTGTTTTGCAAAAAGCTGAATTTCATTTGCAAACCGGCGAAATTGTTTTGTAAAAGGGTGAATTTAATGTGAAAAATCTGTACTAGAAAGGATCTCTTTCTTCCCTTTCCACATGCAAAAACTGATCGCTGACTTTGCGCGAATCGAGAATCTGAAACTAATATTTGCTCGCAATATCGATTTGCCACTTCAGCTATTCGATAATGCATTCATATTAGAAGATTCGGGCCGATGTTCCCTTTAGCCATTGGTATTACGCGAAGAGTTCAGCTATCGCCTTGAGTTTCGACCCTTCCTGCTGCTCGAAAGGTCGACCTGTACTCACAGGGAATATTGCCGAATACGCGATTAAAATATTACGTCTGTTTCTTCCAGTAATTGATGTTCGTGCCTTGCGTAGAGCCTGCGCAGAAACGGCGGTCGTTATTCAATGTCTACCGCGTTATTCATCCGGTCGTCATTCATCCATGAAGCGTACGCGACAAGTCGAGAGAGAACGAGGCTTACAACAATTTTTGCCTATACCAACGAAAATTGCCTTCGTCCTTTTCCAAAAAGGGAAGCTACTTCGATGCGTCTCTCGTGAAATTATAAAAATTGCCACGTTCTCCAGTGTCGTCGTCTCAGCCGGTGATTTATAATACGACCAATTTTGTTTTTATCAGGTGCGAATTTTTTAAAATTGTTTTTTAGTGATTTTAGGTTCCTTCTACTAAAATAAAAAGGACACGCGAAATAGCTCTGAGGTGTCCTTCGTTCGAAATAATTTGGAGGCGAGAAAGACCTGTAGTATGGCTAAATTCGATTACATGCTTTGTATACGGATGTTAGTATATAAATAATCTGGTAAAAGCATCGATATAATTTTATGGAATTAATAAAGATTTATATGCAACGAAATGTCCAAGCAACTTTCTTAATATACGTCCCGTGAATAATCGCGTATACGTGAGAAATTAGCAGTTTTTGAACTTCGATAAGGGACCCCCCATACGCGCCAATGTCTGCTCAATTGCAGATCTCAATTTGCAGTTACGTCCACAATGCAGCCACGTGCAATATCGGATGGGAAAGACGGTTAGTTGTGACGCAGCCTTCGTAACGACTTTCAAATAAAGATCATAAGGTTATTATATTTGTAGCAAATAAATGTTCTTTATGTCTACTAAATAATCCGAAAATTGCTCTTACCAATTATATATCCATAAAATTAAGGTGACCTATGACATTTATAAAATTCGACTTGTATGTATGTTATGTTTATAGCGGCATCGATTACTGAGACCATTAGCCAGACCATTAGCGACTTGTATTTAATATTCAGCATTTGGACAGAGATTTTCAAGATTGGCATTTATATACTTTCGTCTACCTTCGCACTTAGGGCAATTGTTTTACGTTTGAAACTAAACCGCAAATATCCGCATTGAAATATCCGCGCACAAAATGCGTTTTGCGGAAAGATTTTGGTTATCAGAGGTATTTGCATATACTTCATGGGACTGAGGAAAAGGTAGGAAAGGCGGAACGAGTGACTTTTAACGAAGAGTCGAGTGGCATCCGCGCTTTCCTGAAAAAGGAAGGAGGCCACGGCAAGGCAAGGTTGCGCGTTTTTTTAATGACGATGGAAGTTGCGTTTCGCATGGACCTGTTAATTCGAGTATACCGCGTCTATAAATATCCGTCCCGACGTAGACGCGCGCAGTTTTATTTGTTAGCCGCGTCCCCCGATGTACGAATGACAAAGGTCGGCTCGTGGAGACACGCAGCTGTAGCTCTTTGCTGCACCCAGCATCCGGCTCTGCTGGGGCAAAATTGTATAATACCTTTGCGCTTCGATTCGTTAGCTGGATTTTTGCGGCATCGAACATTGAGATCCTTGGCTCGAGAGTCTAGAATTTGAGCCCCTCAAGCCGGTAATTAATTCACATTAAAATATGGATATGGCTGGTACTTGAATGTCATAAAATTCATCTTGCTGCGGAGATTCACGGAAGAAGGCGTATTTTGGAAAGTATTTGATCTAATGTGTTCAACCTTTCGAGATATTCCAAGGATTATCCTCTCTTATTATAGAGAAATGTTGAAGAAATAAAACTGCTTGCGAGTATGCGCTCGGGATGTCGGCTTCGGTAGTTCAAATGGTTTTCAATTAATTTTGTGATACAAAAATTCGCATATAAATTATTTACACGTGGCGCGCGAAAATTGAACTAGGAGATGAGTTTCGAATCGTTGAACCTGCGATATACATATTGCATGGAAAATTAGGCATAGACGGCGGGTGAGATTTGAACTCCGCTCTTCCATCGAAGAAACTCAAGCCTCCATCCACCGAGCCAGCGTAGCTCCCATCTTTGGCATTTCCTAAGAGTCATTAAATCCATACTCTCGTCCACGAGAATTTCTCTTTGGATAATTTCTCAGAGCCATACCCATCAATTTCGCCATTTTGTGAAGCAACACACGGACCGGAATGCAATCTACACTCTTGCATATTTTGGTCGTGGTTATAAAGACGCAACGTATGGACGGTGCATGAAACAGGATTTAGATTGACGTCAGTGTTGAAATAAAAAAATAATAAAGCACATCTTCGTGTATTTTCTGAATCGCGTATAACCATCCTTCATTTCGTGTATCCCGATTTCCTGACGATTCTCACGTGGCCTAACTCACCTCGAACACATCTGATGTAATTGTTGAACTCCTTTTGCAGCCTGTTAGCGGAGTTCTGCTGCCTAGTGAAGTTCTGCAGGTGTTCGTCAAATATGTCATCTGCAGTTCTGTCGACCTTGCCCAGATTCTGGAGAAACTGCAACAAGAAACGAGAGCGTGCTTTAATCTGCTAGACGCACGTATAAACGTTTTTATGCCTTTAGTAATGATACGTTAGGCGATGTATATTAGATACCGTTAAACTTTATTATTCATCTTGCCAACGTCCAGCCTCCAAGAATAATTCCAAAGGAATATCTGATACGGTTGGATCTGGGACGAGAATTTGAAGCGATAAAGTTTATATGCGAGCTATATAGATATCGCAATTCGTGCGCCAGCCTTTAACCCAGTTACCGGTTGAGGTGGGTCGAGTTTACTACGATAAATAACAAATACCCATTTCTGCTTATTTGGCACACTAAACTATTCATCCACGCCACGCTAATCTACATGCTGGCGGCCTATCGTTATTTATATTCGCAGTGCCGAGCAACTGCCAAACGCCAATGCATAATTGATATAGGTGTATCCTACCTTAGAGTACAATGCAGGTGCAGAATTATAATAGTATACGTATCATCTGCTCATTCGACGCTCGTAGATTACTTTATATCGTAAATCATATCATTTCTATATTGCTGATGATGAATTTTAAGTCCTTATAAAGCTGTCCTTCGCGTTTAAATTATACATTGTATATTATAAAATATCGAATGGATAATTATTTACGGATGAGCCATTATGTATTCTAATGTAACTTGAGAGTTAGAATCGTCCTGTTCATTTTTTATTCAATAAAGGAGTTACCAACATTCAACCGAGGTCCAAGTTTTAAAAACCTTTGTACTTTTATCACTCACCAGATATCGTATAGTAAATTACATAAGCCGAACACTAACCTTGGTTAGATGCAAAATAAAGATACATTGGCTATCACATAAAAAGAACGGTGAAAATTTCGATAACAGAATTTCTTGTGTTGGTGTCATTCTCAGAAAACTCAACTCGATCGAGTGGGTGTTTAGATCGGACGTGTCTTCACACGTGAAAAGCAAATAGACGTGCATACATCTTATTAATCCAGTGGGAACAGAATAGTATAAAAGATATCGCGATCGTTGAGAATAAGATATTTAATATTGCACTGGATGCACTGGACACGTTATGCAAGGCGCCGCAGTCGGTTGTTCCGCATGATTTCTAGGATAATTTCGTCCGTGAGATCTAGCAGCCCGAAACGTTTATAGATCCAGGGAGAGCGAGCAGAATGTTCACCGGCGTTGCAGTATTGGGTCAGGAATTTTATTTGTCTATTTCTTTTTGCTTGCACGAGCCTTACGCAGTTGTGGAAAGTATTATCTTGGATCTGCCTGGCGTTATTCAAGAGAAATACAAAAAATATCGTAAAATCCTTACGCAGTCGTGTTCTTTAACTTCATTATCTCAGTGGAAAATTAACAGATTACCTGATTTTTACTGTCAGCGTTCCTTGGAATTCGGAGTATTCGAATTATATTCTGCAACATTCTTGTCACCTATCCATAAATACTCATGTTTAATTTTATGTCATTTTTCACTCCTTTATAATAACAATAAGTTTGCAAGGCTATTAAATTGATGCAGCAATATAATTCGAATATAGAATCTTTCCCCTGCAGTAATTCCCTTGCATTAACAATACGAAGCGCAACTGTATCTCAAGTGGGGCCTTTGAACTGCATTCGTCATCGACCGATAACGAACGGCGATAGATTTTCTTGGTATCGTACTGAAGAGGTGCTTAAATTGGTAAACCAATGGACACTCTTTAATATCAGCTGATTTAATTACGTGAATACACGTGAATATAGTACAATAGAATAGATCGATTCGCCCGCGTCGATCATTAAAAATGACGATAAAAGTATAGGGAAGAAGTTCTCATCCTACGATCGCATTCGATGCATCACCTCATTACTTAATATAGATTTATTAACTTGCTACTTATCGAAATTGTTCGCGTATTATACGTTAAACCGCGATAACAGGTTTTCAACTTAAATGCATGTTCCTGCAACCGATAATGCGGCAAAGCAGAAAACTCGCGAACGTATTGTTTACAGCTGCGCAACAACGTTTTCATGGTTCTTAGCATCCTGGCTCCCTTTCGATGGGAATAATCAGGCATCGATGGCAAACCTACGCGGGTATCATCATCCCATGCAATAAGGCGTGACGTTGCGAAAGAGTGTACAATGATGTAACAATAGCCATCGACCGCAGAGAAATTTCACGCTGGGAATGTTATCCGTCTATTTCGATTTTCATCCGTTGTTCCGACACCTGTGAAATACCCACACGAAAACGTGCATAACGAAAACGAATCGTTTCGAAATATGAAATACGGTTCAGCATTGGGACTATGATACTGCCAAAATGGCGGCCTTATAATCTCCTTGGAAAAATATTCTATACTCGTGAGACTGCATTTCCGCAGAATCTCCACCATTTTATCGTCGTATGCGATTCGCTAAATGGGTTTATTTATTCTTCCTCGCTGCATCCGTTTATCATCCGAGGTATTTATAGTGTACTCACATGCGTGAAAATAGTCGCTCGTATTTCAAGTATTACATGACGCGCATAACATAAAACATAACCTTAAATACACGTATAATACGAAACGCGTAATGGTGCATAAGGCAAAGTCATATAAATCCGTGTAACACTCAAAAAGACCCTCGTGGAATCCGAATGAATAGCGGAGGGAGAAATTACTGGAAAAGCGCCAGAACTTTCTTGGTACTTTCGCAAGGAGCATCGGCCGTTTCGTTTCGATAATCGGGATTTATCGTGCGTGGCAATGGACTAAAACACGAAAAATCCTGAGGAGGCAGGGACTTATGCGCAGCACAAGCGGGGTCAGAAATCAAAGACCATAATCTTCGGGGCCGACGATGGAAATCGCGTACATAGGGATTACGTAAGCTCCTTACTGACTCTATTTGCGGAACGGCTGTCCGTTCGAAGGTGAGAGGTACGCCGACCTTCTGCAGACGGTGTCCCGTCAGGAGCGCCATCGACGCTTCCTACGGGGACGAAATAAGGTCGGGAAAGGTACGCTTCGTGGAACATCCCTTGACCCTTTGGGCTCCAAGACGTTTTATACCTTGGTCGATTCACGCTGCGGATCATGTTCGAATTATGGTTGAAAATATACGGTGGACGATGGGAAGAATTTTGAAGTAAAACTAAGATGGTGTAGTGGATAGAGTCGGGGACTTCTACACGGAAGACCCGAGTTCAAATCTCGACCATCACTGATGGTTTTTCTAAGTAATATGTATACCGTAGCGCTGGTAATTCGGAACCCACCTTAAACAGTAGATCCTAGGCCAAATGACCTTAGCAATCAGTGCTGAAAATGAATAATAAAAAAAAAGTATTTTGGAAAGAGCATTTTTAATAGGCAGAAAGAATAAAACAGGTGCCAGCTTATGTCGTTCGTTTGATAGGATCGTTGGAGAGCGTCAGTGGCAAAGCATAGGATGTCATTCTTATTTTCGTATTTAACGAATGGACGATGCTTTAAGATTGTTTTGTCACCTCTGAAGTGGTGTATAAAGCTGTTTAATGTAAAAAATAACTATTCATTGATTTACATAAAGCTTAATTTTAATCGAGTAGTTCTGACGACTTGTGTTTTGAAAAATTTTGTTGTAAACTAAAGAAATGTATGCATATTGGAATGCTGACCGTACACAGGAAACACACTATGAATCACTATGATGGAACGTTCACTTCAATAACCGAGAAGAGCTCTTCTCTTTACTATTCTATAGTCGTATAGATTGATTCTTTCAATCATTTCTATAGGATAGTTGAGGCTCTTTAAAGCGAGTGACAACGTCATCGCCTACTGCCTTTTACAATATTAATGGAAGCAAAACGAACAAGTGGATATTTAGACGATTGAAGGCAATAACGCAAATTATCCGTAAACGTTTAAATGCGAGTACGAAAAGTGCGATTAAATTAAAAATAAATATCAATAAAATGAATTAATATCGAGTAAGTTGCGCATCACAAATGAAGGAAATCTAAGTTAAATTGGGACGTAATACTTACGATGAGATAAAAAAATAAATCAATCTCGCGAATGTTTACTTCTTATGATTCACGTATATTACTGACCATATGACGCACTTCAAAGCGAGATAAGTCAGCCTCGCGATAAATTTACCTATATTTTCTCACAACTTTCTATACATCAATTTGCCAAAATAGATTGAATAATGATATATACATCAGATCCATCTGAAATTGGGATTTTCGGAGATATGCAAAATAATCTTGGGTTTACGTAACGATTCACCGATTTTCTGCATAGAAACGTTGGCTGTGCAGAATTCTCCCAATAACCAGGTCAAGCATAGTTGCTTAAGGTAAAATGCGATTTTCGTAACTCGTACAGGTCTGCCTACCGTTAGCTGGTTAGTAATGTTGTACCAAAGGACAACAAAGTGTGAACCAGTTTACGCCAGTTGTCGAGCCGCATACAAAATACCGGTCTTCGCGTCTTCACGCGTAGCTATTCCTCAGCAGTGCGTGGTACCAATGGGATAAAATGTCTAGAAAACGGATTTTGTAAGAATCGAAAAGAGATACCGCACTTCGATTACGAAAATATCGATAACAATAAACCCCGCTTAATATATGTAATTTCGAAGCAAAGAATCGTCTCCACTGAGGGGGAAAATACGCACGATTTAAAGATAGTAGCATCAAACCATAGTCGTTGAATCTAAAAAAAAAAAAAATTAATTAGATTAAACAACGAGAGGACTTTCGACGACAAAAGGAACAATCGACGACTACCGCCTCGCGGACTTCCAGTTAAATCCACCGACGGCCAATTATGTACTGCTTTCGCTGTTTTCTGTATAAATAGGAAAACTTTCACCGGCACCAGAGGTGAGGCACCTTAAGAGAATACGGAAGATCTTTCCACGTGGCACTTTATTTCTCCACGCCTGGCATCGCGTCGAGGAAATTTCCTGGGGCGACAAAGAAAGCCAATGCGCCCTTACGCACCACCATTTTTCGATCGAACTTTCCAGGAGACGGGAAATACGCCAAAAGGCATCCGAAGACTATGCGGATGCTGGCTCTCGTCCCCAGCGGATTTATGGTGTCCGAAATAGATGGTCCTCTCTCGGTATTAATAGACGGGCAGACGACGCGAATCTGCCGTTGCATCGCTATTATTGTGCCATCCTATGGCCCCATTTCGCCATTTCGTGCCCTATACATTGTACTCGCCGAGGATCAACGTCAAGACGGAAGGCGCCACGGACTCGGATCGAGATGTTGCGAAACCGAAAGTACAATGACAATCTAATCGAGAATTTACGATCACGAGCGATGGTATTCTCCTACGAGTGGCAGACTCCCCGCGGAGATAAGGCAAATCGTTTCGAAAGGAAAGCAACTCCGAGGACGATACCGCTTTGAGGAGAAACGCGCAAAAACGAACTTGACCGCTCCTTTTTACGAGACCCTACGAGGCTATTGGCATTCGTCCGCGTTCCTGGAACAGGGGAGCTCTTTGTGCCGCGACAGAAATTCATCTTCGTCGCATAACGGAATTTCCAGCAGCATCGGAATATCTTACGAGACCCCTGCGCTCGTTCTGCCTATATAATCTAGGGTAGCTAGCTGCCACGAATATCGTGCACCAACGTGCCAATGCTCGATCAACGACAAAACGAATGTATTTCGTATCCGCTAAGCGAAGAGCTTTTTCTCGATCGAAGAAAATTCAGGAGAAACCTAATCATCGAAGTACACATCTTCAACCTACCGCCTCAGGAAACACACCACAAAACGAATATTTTTCGTATCCGCTAAGCGACGAGCTTTTTCTCGATCGAAGAAAATTCAGGAGAAACTTAATCATCGAAGTACACATCTTCAACCTACCGCCTCAGGGTAACATACATATACACGATATATACGTGGATATTATTGTAAGATAATGTGCAGGTATTGTCATAAGATAGCGCACAGTAATGCGGCGCGATAAAGGAATTTCTTTGGAAAGGGGGGAAAAGCGCCTTATCGGGCAGCGTACATTAACTCCTATGATAACAGAAGCGACACCTTTCCTCCGGGTGCTTCGCCGCACGAAAGCCTTCTCCTGGGTAGAAATCGAAGCGCAGCGCCGGGGAAACCTAAGAGACCACCAGGAGGAAAAGAGGAATCGGAATGTTGGCGCGGGGTTCGGACATCAACCTCGGGCAATCGGCCCGCTCTACACGAGCGACCAATCCAGCGCCCATTGCTGAACCGTAATTCGTGGTCGCGCACACGCGACCTACGACTTTAACCTTATCCACTCGCTCTGCTCTCATCGCAATACTTCCTCGCGCTCAAACCGTAACAGGGGGAGAGGGGGGAGCATCGATTTGGAACGGGTTTTTCGCGACCTCGAATTTTTTTTTTTTTTAAATCGTTTTCGACATCGACCACACTAAGGTCATTTGGTTTAGGATCTACTGTTTAAGGTAGGTTCCGAACCACCAGAGCTGCGGTGTACGGATCACGTGGAAAAATGAGAGATGATGGGATGACTTCGAAGTTCCTTGCTCCTCGAATTGCTCCATATGTCTGCACTCGTGGCACCTGTTGTCGTCGCGCGAACGTTCTCTGGGATAACTTCAGACCGTCGCGAAGTCAGGGGTGTGCTGCAAGGCTATTTCATCGAAAAGGCCTCTCTCCGTATGATTCGCGAGAGAATACACGTTCGTGGCGGATCAAAGAGCGAGATAAGGAAATCAGGGTCTTTATGAGTCGACGATATTACTTTATCGAATTAAAGGGACTTGAGATTATTAAACGTGCGTACGGGTATTTTCCAATATCCGGTTCTCCAGTTCGCGGCATAATCTTTTCTCGCGGCATTTTCCGATAGAAACGGTATGATTCACGAGTATAACGCTCGATATCCTTCCTTCGCTTTATAAGATTAACTCGGCTATCCGGTCGAAGCAAAAACTTCAAGGAACCGAAAGTATGAAGAAATCGAGAAGACAGGGAGAGAGAGAGAGAGAGAGAGAGAGAGAGAGAGAGAGAGAGAAGGGTCGTCGAGCGTACGGACCTTACAGGCATCCACTCCAGCTATCAATCGCAAGATTTCTCGGAAGCAAAATAAACCATCGATCGAAACTAATGCAGTACCTCTGGGCGTTGTTCGTACAGGTGCAATAAAAAAAAGATGTAGAGAGAAGGTGCCAGGAGAAATATTGCGAGCGGTCCGCGTGGCGATTCTAGTGAATGCAGCCTCTCCGTGCTTTCTCGCCACCTCCGATCATCTCGAGTTGCCTGGTCGAGGTAACGGAACCGCCGGGACGTTTTGTCCGTCCTCTCCTTCGCCGGCCGTACACCGAACCGGCCTCTCCTCGTGGAGGGGCTAAGGTATGCCGAAACAGCTGACCGACAACTCGTGACCGGCCTTTCCTCTTCGGCCACTTACACCACGGGGCAAAGGTGCTGGCCTTAACACTGAAATAACGAAAATTACCGATCCTCCGACCTCGGTCACATTGTCATTTCGAATGTAAGCCACTGTCCTCCGCAACGAGGTTTCGAGTTACGCCCCTAGCGATTTTCTACTTATTTAACACGTTCCGTGCCGGAACGATTTTTCCTCACTGTCGGACTTATTTTTTAGTTTTGTTTAAGTCAGGTGGAATGTATCTCGCCGCGCTATTATAATTTTATTCCAACGATCTTTTCTTACGATTTTATAATTGGTAAGAAACGATTGCCTTATAATTTCTCGTTTTGCGAGGAAAATTCTGAATGACCCGAATGGACAATTTGGAATGGAATGATTGTTCAGTGTATACGCCCCACGTTGCACGGAACGTGTTAACCTCCATCGACGAGCAATTTTTTTTTTATTGGGATATATGCTTCGTTTTTAAAAAGTTGCGCGTTGGTCGTCCAGTTGAAAATAACATAAATCTCGTTTGTCCTTGATTGAGGAGGATGGGCGTTATTGGGTTAAAAGTGTACGTGCGCGTAGTACCTTTTATGGAATAGGATTTAAATTTCTTCTGTAATGAATATAGGGGCAAAGGGTTGCTATCGATAATGGTTTTGATCTCAGGCTGTAAGGTAGAAACGATATTCTCAATTGTAGAAAATTGTACACTCGGAGCACCGTTGTTTTTCGGTAGAATTGTGTATTCAGAGGTGGAATATTTTTACGAGAAACGTAATTCCGTGTAGAAACTCTTTTGGGAATGTTAATTCCCAGGTATAGGGACGATGAATATAATGTGGTATTTTGTGCCATTCTAATAACGGCAATTTCATCCACCCAGTTTCTGAAACAGTATTAAGCGAATTTACAATAAATATCCGGACATACCCAGCGAACTGCCGCATTCTTATTTGCAGTCTTGGCCGCAGAATTCAGGGCATGTGGAGAACGAAGTGTGTGATATGCGGTAGTGCGATCATTATCAAACCAGCCGCGGTTTAACCATTATATAAATTACATCGAACCGACCACTATAAACGTGGTAGACCTCGTATTGTTTTGCTGAAATATTCGTCCAACGATTTTCGACTGGGGCGAAGTAGAAATGATTTGGTACACGTGCTATTTCCTCCAAAAGAATGTCGGATGTTTCGAAAAATCACGATTCGGAATAAATATTCCCGTTATTTTAAAGGCCTACTTACATACCAATCTAGTATCGTAGGTAATACTAAGGAATCGCTCGATTGGATCTAAAATATAAAATACTCTAGAAAATCGTGAAGGTATAACCTGTCATTGTTAATCGCCGTTAAGAATTTTACCTCGACAATGGAAACGATGGGCGGTGTTAGTTACGCAGCACGTTTCTAAATGAAACTGGTTATGTTACAACACAGGTAGACATCCCACTCTTACGCACAGACGACCATCTATTATACGAACGTGCTCCATGAGCGCTTCATTGACACTCTTGCTGTTTCAGCCGTTACACAGAATACAAATTGATAAATCCAATCAGTGCTATTACTGTGAACTTTGCACTTAACCAATCTCTCAATGTATCGGCGTACACATAGTTCTGTCAATATCAGGATACTTCGTTACTTCGAGAACTCGATCGACAATTCTCGTTCTTAAACATAATCCTCGTTCCCCCCATTCTCTCTCCGAGTCCGTTTTTCCAACATAAAAGAATATTACGACGATGTAACGCGGCGTTTATCGTAATGCACTAAATTGTCCAAGATAGAGATCTATTGCGAGCCGCCCATGTATCTACACAGGGGCGTACATGTTAACAGAAATAAATTCCTCACTCGCTCGACGTCACCTTTTTGTATTTCCCGCCAGAATGTAAATCGGTTCTTCGGCAAAGAAAAAAGGGAAAAAAAATAAGTTTCACATTCGCGTCCTCCAATCTGCTCTCACAAGTACGCTGGTGTACAGTTAAGTATTAAATGGAAATCGTTGAGACGTACTTGCGTGTCTGGAATACGTACGTCTAATAGCCGGACAGGGGCTAGGTAGAGAGACGCGAGGAGGGGAAGGAGTGGCACGGTATATTCGCAAATATGTATTGAGAGCTGCGTGTCGATACACGTACTAGCTTGCGTGCGTGTTGCCGCCAGCGCGTGCACGCCCAGTGAGCTAGCAGTGCATGCATATACGCGCACCTCCGGAAGATTGAAAATCTGGCATATATGCGCGCGCAGACCGTTTAAGCCTTCGGAAGTGACTTCGAAAACGTCGGTATGGCAATGGAGAATCGAATCAGGCTTGAGCGAGTTACCATCTTGAAATCTGATAAGATCAGCATAGGAAAGGCGGGTTAATAACTTGGATGCCTGGAAATGTAGATACTGTAATTTGTCGAGTTTACATCGAGTATAATCGCGATGGAATATCGATGTTTTTGATATAGCGGTGGAGCGATTCGACATTTTATTAAGTGAAACCGATCAATGGCGTAAAAGCACAAAGAATCGACTCCACGTGTTTCCACCAACGCGTATGCTAATTGCAGGGGTATTAGATGGACTACCGTATTAGGCATGGTAGAATCACAGAGATACTTACGAAATCCTCATAGGCGCTATACTTATTTGGTCACGGTATTTTGAATTGTATCCAATAGTGAGTCCTTCATTGTGTTCCTTAGGAATATTACGTTTGTACGCGTTCAGTGCAATTAGATCTTAATGTTTGTACTATGCGTTACGATAAACTATTGAGAAAACTTTGTTTCGAGTCTTGGTTAAGCTGGATGACGGTAAAGTAATTTGTAACTCGCGTTATTGAAGCGAGTAGCAAACCTGCGGCCCATAAATTCGAACATACTGTTATCACGTGTGCTGATACATTCGTATATATCGATCTCTTTTAATACGACCTTTACGATCTCCTAACTATCACTAAAGCCGATCGCGTGGAAGTTGTTATCTTTTTATATCTTTATCGTAAATAGCATTTTAAGCCGATTTCATAACTAGCGCCAATGGCGTCTTATGCACACGCTTCTAGAGTTATAGAAAATGGGGCTTATTAGTGAGCTACATATAACTTGGAATTACTTCCTGTAATAAGAGCAGAGTAATTTGCTGTGGCGCAATTTCTTACAAGATTATTATTTGTCGCCGTCGTGAAGTCCACTTATAGTTTCTTTTTCTTTTAACTTTTGCAACGTCCAGTAGTTGAGACGAAGAAATAGTATAGATATATCAAACCATTTCTACAAGCTTGGCATGGCGCTTACGTGAAACACGTGAGATGAACGGCCGGATAGGAGATTGATGTTAACTGAAAATACTGTACGTTAAGAGGATACCACCATTTAGAATAAATTTAGGATAGTAGTATAAGACTAATAAGAAAATTGCGTTAATTTCGACAAAGTTCGCCAGCCCAACCGCTCCATTTCACGAAGGTTAATTGAATTACTACGGCTGATTGCGCTACTCCAAATAGGGAATAACAAATTGAGTCACGGTAATATACAATAGAGATTGTGACCACGTGATCCGAAATTCTATAGCCTGCTCCAACATCGAGCAAGGTTGTTGTTTTTTTTTACGACGATCGACAAACCTATGCGAATGATTCACGAGCAAATTGAACATTTCCCACAGTACGTTGCGACTACGTAATAAAAACAGTGGCCGCAATCGTGACTCACCATTCTCAGGATAATGATAATTATTTATGTTCGCTGATCAAACAATCACGGCGTAAAAGGCTTCTAAGACGTACGCAATAATCAGCAATATAAAAACCCACGACGATTTTCGATCGATTCGAAAAAAGTCGCTTCGATGCATCGTTCTTAAATTAGTATCACATTACTGCTGTCTCATCTGGTAATCGATAGTTTCCTTTTCGTGTAGTCAAAACTCTTATTTCGTCAAATATTTCCCAAAACTCGGAACCTAACCTTCTTTACATAAGTTGGTGTTTAATTATTCAATTTTGGTAATCCTGTGTACGAGCGACGATACGTTGATACGAATAATTTTCCGTAATTAGCGGAGGCAGATTGAACGTACCTAGAGCGTGCACAAAATTATAACAATGCTTGAACGGTGTTTCATTTTTCTGTGCATTCAAAATGAAGTACTAATTGCAAAGCACGCAGGCCATTATTCTATAATACTACATTACGCAGCATAATTTGGAAAAGACGGAACAGTCATAATTGAATGGTTTACACCTATCACTTTGGGATGTGAGAAAGTAATGTAAGATACCAATCGGCCGTGCGTTATATAATCCAAGCAATGCAATTAGTCTATAATGCACAAACAAGATAATCTCATAAAAATCGTGAAAAATTCGTCTGGTAATATATTAGTTTGAATGATGAAATATTGTGGCGCATTGTAGAATATTAAATATAAAAGATTACAAATTATCACACTTAATTATCCGATTAACCACTAAAACACTTGAATCGCATAGTCTATCAGTTTTCAAAGAAAATACCATTATTATAAAAAAAACCTTCCATGAAAAAAAAACTACGAGATTTTTATTTTCATTATTCCCTTCTGAACGACTCGATCGTTATTTATAAAAAAGTAATTTATATCTCGCGAAAAGGTATGTATCTCCGTGTTCTTAGGGAGTACATATTTTTCATGGAACGAAGAGTTATCAATCTCCGAGTAGAATCTTCGCGTATCCTGCACTCCGACTTGAGGCTCGGCGAAGTCTATTATCGTGAGTGCATACTGATCAAACAGAATTGGCGCAACGATACGGCGGTCCGTAATCGGGTGGTAACCGCAGCGAAGGCCGAGACAATTATCCGCTCATCCGCGAGGGAATTCTTCGCACCTATAGCAAATGTATCACATTCAGCACAGTTCTCCCTTCAAAATCCATCGGGTTGGCAACTAAGTAATTGCGGACTTCTTCGCTGATAAATCGAATCGCACTTGATCCAGTTAATACGAATAAAAACCAGAAGTTTGATGAGCGTGTGAATTATGACGCTCCTTGAAAGGTAGAACAAGGTCATTGACAAAGGCGGAGATTACATTGCCGAATAAAAATATTTCGTTCGATGCACAATTCATCTTTCATTTTCGTTGAAAAAATCCACGATCATTTAGTTGCCAACCCAATAGCACTAGTCGAACCTATGACGTACTCTATATGACTACACAGCGTTGCCAACCTTTATTTATAACTATAAAAGAAGTTACCAACATTGCAAAAATGTCGCTTTGTCATAAAATTAGTTCCTGTTTTTCGAGGGAATGAAAGCTAAGTAAACATTTTAAACATCATATTCCTTTGTTTCGCATCAAAATGAAGAGCAATAAACTATCTTTAACTCGGTAACTCGGATAGATTTTGAATGTAGACCAGTCATAATCATCCTTCCATTACGAATCGTCCTCTTCATGTACGAATCGGGACAAACGTTAAATTTGGAGTTGTTACTCTTCGCTATCGGTTTCTACTTGCCTTGATAAGATATTCATCGCGCAATTCGAAATCGTAAATTTATCCACTGATGTCACTTCTATTTTGCCCTATCATTTTTACGGCTTTCCCCGTTGCTACCCGTTTCTGGGAATTCGTGGACTCGGTCCAAATCCGCACAACGCGCAGATAGAGTGTATCTACCTTAGATACGAGTATGACGACCCGATTTTACTAATTGGATGCAATTAAATTCGTCCTTTACCGGCCACCGTTACTTCGCCTATCGATACGTATCACCTGAACTTTCTCGATACTTCCTCTTAATCCGTTAGCTGTACGTGGTGAGTTACGAATCACAAAAAAGAGGCTTTTTTTCATTTTTCATACATCGAGAATAATTGTCATAACGCAAAATGCACCGTTTCTTCGCGATCAGGATACTTGCCATAATCATCTAACAGGCTGATCGTTATGTACAAAAAGAGATCAATGTTTTACAGGATTAACAAATGTTACAGCTTCATCAAATTATCCTGAGATCCCTTAAGAAGTCTCGAATGCTATCTTTGTCCTGTTGAGCATAGGTTAAAAAATACGTTGTTACGTTTTCGAATAGTCGGAGTAAAATCATACAACGGTCGTTGTTACCTCGAGGGAGCACAATGGAATTACAAATCTCGCTCCTGTCGCGTGACGTCGAGTGTGAAAATGATTATTATATCTCGGCTAACGTGTACTGACCATCCTACACGGGCAGCCACGAATGCTTAGTCGACGCGAATTAAATTCGCGTCTCGAGAACACACGAGGATCTCGAGTTTCACCAGGGGTTTAATCAAACTCGCCTTTTCCTCCTCGAGCCTTCGTCCCGGACGACGCCTCGAGTTACCGAGCGCGGTTTCTCGAGCACATCTCACTTCGTTTTGTTATCTTTCTGAGAAAAATTGTCCTTGCGAGCTGGAAGTGGGAATATAATTCTCGCTAAGCGACGGGAAAAAAATGTTTCGCCAAATCGCTAAGAAGAACTCACGTTTCAGTCAGGATAAAAACTTGTCGTTCGAGCGTAGATAATTCACAGCGTAGAACCAATGGATTTTTACTTTTACAATGAGTAGACTAAAACATCTATATACGCTGGCATAACGTTAAATATATTCATCGATATTACTATGATATTCCTTATAAATAATTCGTTGATATTTACGAACAGTACGCTAGTCGATATCAATTATACGCGGCTTTACATCAAGGGTACAAATCGCTTACAAAATATTTCAGCTGCGCCTTTCGATCGCGGATCGGATATAAGGTGTCAAAGACAGGCAATCCCTTGCTCTCGGTTTTGAAATACTCCCTCCGGTATCCGATACCCGATCGCTTCTAGTTTACCCTGAAACCGTAATGAGGTGGAGATAAATCGACGGAGTAATGCAGCCTTGCATAGGTATGGTTGCATAGGAATTCACAAGGAAGTCTGGTAAAGGAAACGAGGTTCTAACGAACCACGTTACCGCTATTTAATCTATTCACGTTGAAAGAAACAGTCACTTTCATCCGTGTAACTATTAGATCATTTTAATCGTTTCCTTTCTCGACATATCCAATACGCGGCCACGATTCTCGAATGACAGCGCGTCGGAATTATTTTTCGCGCGTTTGTCTTCGAATCCTTCGCTTGAGCGTAGTACTACCCTAATACTGGCTTAAGCGGAGCGTGGAATAAAATGATTAATTCGCTAACAACCATCGCGTATGGGGTAGCACTAAATGAATCTTTTTGTTGCCGTGTACACGCGCAAACAGCTCTCCGGCAGTGGGTTAAGTGCCACATCGTGATTACGCTTTAGTTCGCACGTCAGCTTCCGAAGAGGTCGTAGCCGGCGGCATAATGGTTTGCGGTGTAGCCAGGAAAACTGCGTCTAAATCTGGCCTCAGCCATCGACCCTATTGTAAACGTTCCCAAATACGCCCTGCGTGCGAACGACTTCATTTACGATGAGCCAAATCGATATTTATCCCGATTCATTGTTTTCTCAGCGAAAAGCCAGAATGCCACAAGTGGAAGTTAGTTCGAAATATGAAGTGTCCGCCATGGACAAAAAATTGTTTTACCTAGATCTTAAATCCAAGAAGGAGGAAATGCATACATTATTATTTTTGTCAGGATTTTATTGTACGAGAAGATGTCCTATATTCATAGAACGAGAGAATACGCACGAGCAGATAATAATAATAATAATTAATTAATGCGAATACCGATATTGACCGAAAATGCCGACTAAAGGTATGCGCCAACATTAATCTTTTTCGCTGGCGATGTACGTAGTGTCTGGTAGTTTCGCTGAGAATAGAAGAACTGGGTCGTAACCCAGTTGAAAGAACTACCGTACGAACACTAAGTTCCTATCGCTAAACACCGCGATACTTGTTCCCTCGTAAGCGTCCGCTACTCGTATTACCAACTTCGACTATCCACCCCCTTCCAATACTTGTTGCTCCCTTGTCTGTACAATGGCCATAAGTGCCCTATTCACTTTGCCAATGTAGAGAATATCGAAATGCAAGGAGGAATCTTCAAGAAGGAGTGTTTAAGACACCTTTCAACCTGGCAGCGTGACAAATTCGGATGCACGCGTCTTTCGGTGATCGTAGATAATACATAATATGTGACGAATAACTATCTGGTTAACGAAAATAATAATTCATATCGTTCACTAAAATTTTATCCCATTAGTGAACACGTACAATCAAACGATTATCAATACATACACGTTTAGTAATATCCATATAAAAAAATGTCATTATTAGAATAAATAAAAAATAAACTTAACTCAGCTTGTCCGACAAATCACAATTTCGTACTTTTTCAATATTACGTCAGAAATTAGACATCGGACGCATTCGAGCGGGAAAAGTAATTCAAGCATGGATACACCGATAAGCATTCCGTAAGAAAATCCTTGGATTATCGATACCACTGAAGAAGTAAGTACATCGTCCTATATTCAGAAAGAGAGAGAGAGAGAGGGGAGAGAGAGAAAGATTCCTCTGATCGGCACCAGCCAAACCGTCTAACGGTGAAAGAAGATAAACGACTAAGCAGGTGCCCACGGCCTGAATTCACAACCCGATTAAGCCGAATGGGCCGAATAAGACTCGCCACCGCGATGATTCGTTCCATTTCCGTTTCGTGCCGAACCAACGAAACGGGTCGCGTTCCCTCCTTCTCTTTTTCTCCCTCTCCCTCGCCCCCATCGCCCCACCCCCTCCCCTCTCACTTGGCCGACGCTTCCTGCCGTGGCTGCATTCCGTATGCAACGGGTGTTGCACTGACCGACAACGGCACCGAGAATCCTTTTGCCTCCGTGACTCAGGAAGGCTCCCGTTAGCATGTGCATCGCACAGGTACGAGGATATCGGACCGGTACAGGCGAATCCTGTTCTCCGGGGCAGTCATCATGGCGGTGCATTTCCTTTTCGTGCATCGGCCTTAACGACATTGCCGCGAGGGAACGCAACCGAGGTTCGTGGATCGGCCGCGGGATATACTTGTTAACGATGCGTCTTATGATGGACGCCAAGTCGCTCGAAGATTTTTCGCGACAATCTTTTGTTGGACGGAACTTGCCGAAATCATGGCTTGCGAGGGCAAAAATGAGGTTAGGTTTTTATGTAAAGTCAATCACGTACCTGGTGTGTATAAAATATTTATAGGGTGTCCAAAATTTACGTGAGATTTGAGAATGTGAAGAAAAAAGAGCGTATGTGCTAGCAAAGCCGTGGAGGCCGTTTAGCCGGTATGCTATTCCGTATATAGCTTAAAACTGCATACTTATGAATCGATAAAAAAATTTACAAAAATTTGTCATTTTTTATTATAAACGTGTTCCCAAGCAAAATTACTTGTTGCGTGAATTTTGGGATACCGCGAAATATATATGAGAAAATGAACATGGTGTTTGCTCAAAATAATCCATCCTGTCGAAAAAGAAATATGGGAATTCGGGATCGTTCAGCGTGCAGATTGAAATCTACCGTCCGTACTTCGGCGAGCACGTTTTTTCCAACAAGTTTCTAAAATTGTATTGATGTGCTTACAAGACTCGGGCTATGAATATGTTAAAAGTGCTTTGGCCGTACATTTCGCGCGGTACGTCACGATTAGCTCAAGCAAGATCGATAGTCATCGCTGGACATTCTAAACGATCCACGGGCTCCTCTGTCGTTTATATAACACCGATGAAAGAATTCAGGCAAAAAGGAAAATCGGCACAGCCACCGTCGTTGGACTCTGAGCCATTCCACCTGTTTATCGTACGCGCACGGCGGCTACTCAATTCTTGGCACGACATCGGAACGTCTCTACTTACTGTGCGTAAGCTACAGAGACACATGTCGATGTTGAGGCGCTGCAAAAAGTAAACCGATGCCTCCACCTGATCCTTGAACTCTAATCGCATTATTTTTTCAATCGATCACCATTAAACTGGTTTCACGGTACAGCCACTAGGCCTACACCGCAGCTCGGTCTCGTAGAATTGAAAATGTATCACCACTATCGGCCAGACTTATGAAACTGGCGGTTACATAAGGAGGTCGTTAGCGACTTCTCGATAAGCAGTACACCGTCTTCATTACCTTCCTTTTCGGCAAGACTTTTTCATCGTCGAAGGAGTACGCAGATGTCGGCTGGTTATAAATATCTACGTGCTTTCGACGTCATCGGGAAGATCGTAATACGCAGGTATGATTGTCCATGTTCTAGGCGCATACATAACCACCGGAGCGTGATGTAAGAGGAAAATGTTACTCTGGCCACGGTGCCGTGTACCGTCGAAACTGTACCGCGTGAAAATAAATCAAGGAATAGGACGAAAAAAGAAGAGAATCGGGGGAGAGGAAAGGGAGAAGAGGAGTCGTATGGCTAAAGGCAGGAGGAAATGAGGAGGAAAAAAAATATGAAAGCAGGAGGAACGCGAAGAGACAGGCGGCCGTGCTGAGAGAGAGTATCGACGAAGAAGACAGAACTCTGCATTTGTCGTGAGCCAGTCCGTATTTATACCCGGTGAACCGACCGTGCTGGACCTGGGCCAGCGTCATCGGTTTCTCTCCGACTTACGTTTTCCTCGCTTTGGACTGGACAAACACCTTTGGTGCTCGAGAAAGAGACTTCTACGAGAGGAAAATTCGCGTTGGAATTGATGGCGGATAAATCCTCGGCGGATAAGCAATTCGATCGTCTCGATAATGAAATGTCCGCTTTCATGGCCTATCTCGCTCGTAAAAAAAAGCGTAAAGCTGGGAATAAAAAAAGTTTCCATCGAGAGAATTCAGTGGCGAAAGGGAAACGTAAAATACCCGTAATTGCGCACGGATTCATTCCAGTGGGTTATTAAATAATGTCAATGACTCTTGGCAATGACGAGTAATTAAGCGACAAATATAAATATAAACCAGGTGTACGTATTAAGAACACGTGAGCTCGAATAAACTTCAATGCACGTTGATATGGCGATTAGAAAATTCGCGAGAAGCGAAAATAAATTTTGATTAAACACACGCTCGAAGCAATATTCTGAAAGATGGATACCCAAAAGGTTTCGCGAAAATCTTCGAGCAACTTGTATGCGAATCTATGAATTTCAAGCTGCGCGCGACTACTCGCTCATCCGTTATCATCGAACACGTGAAAAACTTATACGTTGGTTACGTAAATTTTGTTTTACCCGGAGCTATTTCCATACGTCCTTGTAATAACTTAACCACCACGTTAGCTGTAATCTTACACGCGGTATTCGTTGCTTTTCAATTCCTATTCGCGCGCTTATTTATCCCATGATTAAACCCATTAACATGGTACACAATACTAGAAATGAATAAATCCGTACGTATGTAAGCTGAACACTTATTTGTTTCACGGTTAAGCTTATTAAAATAATATCCAATACTACGTATAAACAAAGAAATAAATTGCATGTGCATACAAATTACATACAATATACAATATAGTAGGCTAAAATATCAGTGGTTCAAGAAGCATCACCGGTTCTATTCATCAGCGAAAGGCAGAAGAGTAAAGCGCCGATGGAACCCAAAAGCGAGGAGCGGTATCTCCGAAAGCTGCAAGCTCGTAGATATATTTGCCGACAGTTGCGGGGCAAAGCGTCCGGGACTCAGGGACGAGAATAGTAACTGGTAGGCGAGGTGGACACGATAGAAATCGTCGTCTAGGAAGACTATGAACATCTAGACTTCCGTCTCAATCTCTCGTAGTATTTCCTCACTACAAACCTACCTCGACATTATTCAGTTGCGCAGATATTAAGCCTACTGTACGAGTTATCTATTAGGTTGGCAATTAAGTTCCCGCCGTTTTTTTAAATTTTTGCATGCAGAACCCATGCTCCACTAATCGGAACGAAATACGCGCGTTCGTAACTACAAATGTATGAACGATTCATGTCTCGAACTACGAAAGAAACGCATCCGTTTGCTCCTATAATAATGGCAAAGGTAGAAAGAATCGCTACCGTTCGTGAAGCAACCGTTACCGAAGAATCATCTTCTCACTTTCATCGAGGCCTAGCAAATGTGAAGGTAAATTCCAATACGATCACCGATACGACGACGCGATACGCTCGTTACGTCCAGAGTATTGTCATGCCAAAGCGAGATCATTAATTTCGATGAGATAGGTGAACAATATTGTTCATAACGTCCGTCTAAGTAGAGTAACGCAATTATCGGCGCTAACAATCGAATATACCGAAACAAGTTCGTTAAATCAGCAGTCACTTTAAGCCTTGAAAACGAATCCTGCATCTGCATTCATTTTCCTCTTCTCCGATGCGACGATCCGCGATTCAACGTGCTGCTCGAGACACTTAATACGCTCGCTTTAAACAAAAAGGTCGAGAGAATATTATCGTGCAATTAACAATAACGCCCATCGTTCCCTTTCCTTTTGGCGCAACCTCGTTAGCATCGAGAAGTTTACGAGGCATCGCATTAATTTTTTTCTCCAATTTCCCTCGAACATCTCGAGCGACATTGTGCCGCTCGTTATTACGTTCTCGTTCCGATCGGCAATCGTCCTCTCGGTTTCACCGTGGCGAGCAAATGCGAAGGTAAATTCAGATATAATTCCCGATACCGTGGCCAGGCATGTCTCACTTCTGCGGTAGAAGAGAAGGCATAGGGCCCTCTTACACGGTTAATGGTGCCCGGTCTCCTGGCGGCGCAAGACACGCTGCGGCTTTCCTCGCCTCGAGTGCTCGAGGAACCTTTTACGCGCGAGTGCGAGTGCTGTTATGATCGGATATCTATGGCCCCTTCCTATCTGGCTCCTTCTTTTAATAGGCCGCGCGGATTTGAGCGCGTACGTTTTTCGCGACCGTAAATAGATTGCTTTGCAAAAGTATCGATTTACCTGGTATGAATCAACGGAGACCCGCGGATAAATATCGTTAATGCATAGTCTTGTATAGATCGAATTAAAATTTAATCCAACTTCATTAAATTTTAAAAATAAAATATTATCAAAATTCTATCGAAACGTAGCTTCTTTAAAATTTAATTCAATATAAATTTCAATCAAAGCGTAGATCCGCTAGGATAGAAGGTTCGATTGTACCGTAGATCCGTTTGGTAGAAGCGTTGCTCGTCGACCGACGCGCGAGATTCGCCGGATAAAATACGAGGTTTGTCGTGTTAAATCGTTCGTTCGATATGTAAAGCTATAGGAGGATGAGGACCCCTCGGCGGGAGGACGTTGAATAATAACCAATGCATTAACGTTAGATATATGGTGCCTTTCAAGGGTTTCATGCAGTAGATTCTCGAAGAGCCGCTTTGTAGTTTTGTTGCGATTCGAGAAATTCTGACTTATCCGTCGAGTGCAAAGCTGCACAAAAATGCGCCCCTGAATTTCAATCGACGCGAAAGTTCGATGCGCATCGTTTATACCTTTGCACGAAATATCCTATAGAAATACGGGCGTCTGGAGTGGGAATTCGTTTTTGAAAACGTTGATCGGCGCGATGAAGTTGCTTCTTCGACCCATCCCCCCCAATGTCCTTCCTCTATGCGAGCAACAACATCACTGTTTTCATTAAGGCTACGTAATTATACCGTTATTCCAGCTTATCGAGCTAAACGCGTCACTGAGCCTCCGTGAGTAATGCACGTCTTTAGGTAAGAATTTTTGAGCCGAGAGCCGATTTGCCTTCTTCCTTCCTCGCGTTACGAACCTCTTTCTCAGTTTGGAAGGCGAAGTAAGCCCGACATGGCAATACCTTAGACCGGTTCTACCAGATAAGTCGGTATAGCCCGCACCGCGAAGGCAAGTCAAGACACCTACGAATTACACGTTCTTACGATACCCTGCACCGGTATAATCATCGTTCGGTTTTCTTTTTGTGCACCGAGAGAACCTCGTAGAAAAATGCGGTTCCAACAAATTCGACGTTGCGAATCTTACAAATCCACGATCCTTATTGCGAACGATCGGAAGTATCTGTGCCGTATCGACGTTGGATTTTTGTTGCAGGATGTAGGAGGAAAACGGTGGTTATTGAAAGTTCGTGCGAGGCGGTATGTACGCAACGTTCGATTTCGTCGAATGCGAAGCGAATTATCCTTTGGCCGCGCGTGCCCCAACTCCGCGCGCATGATTTTAATGAATCACGTGGTGGAACATCAATCTGCCCACAAATCTCCCCTCTTTGTACATCGTAACATTCGTTTATCCTTACAATTTATCCGCAGATTAGAGATCGTAGATAAGCTCCTGTATCTGTACCGGAAGGCATCTATCACGTGGTAACAGTTTATTTTGGTAACTCAATAGCCCATCGTCATTATCCAGTCAAATATCGCTGCGCTCAAAATGAGCCGTTAATGATTAAGGAGCGCGTTGGATCGTACGCTTCTGGAATAAGGTTAGCACAAACAAAACGTTTTTCACAGCGCGCAATTTCCGACGATCGAAGATTGCATTACACAAATTTCCTTTTTCGCGCGATCCGCATCGTTGTAATATCGATTCTACGTGCAAAAAAAAAACAAGGTATCATCGCCCCTCGAAACCAGAAAATATACCGATCGATTCACTTTAACTTTAATCCTATAAAGTCTCCTGAAAAAGAATTACACGAGAACTCTACGAAAAACTTGAAGATATTTTCGCTAAACTGAACTACTATCCAAACGGGTAATTTAGGCGTAACAATTAAACGTCCTCTTCGCGCGACTGGCAACAAGCCGGCTTAGAGCAAATTCGGTGAAAAGTGCCCCCGGGCTAGGTGTGAAAAGATGCACCTATATACGCCGGTTACCACTGTTCTCAACCGGGCCCAGTATAGTTGCATAATTGTCATTTTAAATGAAACTCCGGCATACAACTGGTACGTGTTTACCGCTTATATAATCCAGCTTTGTGCATGTAGCACGAAACGTCTCCCGGCCCGCCGGTGGTTGGGGCGAAGGAAAAAAGGCATGCACGCAGAAGGAGGAGGACGGATAAAAAGATCGCGCGCAACAGATATCGTTTGACAAACGTCAAACGCTGGGTCGTGCGGTTAACCGTCAGGAAGAAAATCAGGAGCGATCGCGACGGAGGTTATGGACCAATGGTAATAACGTAGGAGCGCGTATCTCGGCGCAAGGGGGAAAAGGAGAAGGAGACGTACGCAACGCACATCCCGTGCGAGACACGGATAAAGATTACGTGGGAATAAGATTTGGTCGGAAACGCCCGAGGTCTGATGGGTTTACGGAGAAACCTGTTATGAAGAGGCGAACGGGTATAGTGTTATGAACTTACCTTCTCTTTCGCTCTACCCGCATGTTTTTGCACTGTCTTCGCAATCAATGCACCCTTGCTCTCGGCCATCTTCCTCTGCGCTGGTGGAAGAGCGTCGTCGGACCTCGGAACCCCTTCTCGCAGAAACACACACCTTTAACTTTAGCGGTCCGCTCGACTTTACTTTCGTCCACACCTTGTCACAAGCAAAACGCACGAACGGAAGCGCGGAGAGACACTGAGGGCACGAAACTACGCGCCGTGACCGCGGCCCTCGGTTTTCAGAAACGGCCGAGAGGTCGCGCCACCTGTCGGCGCGAACATTTTTCTGACTGATAAAACAGAAAGGAGAATGACGCATGGATAGACAAACTTTCACGCGGAAGATTCGAGTTGAAATCCGGTTCCTCGTTGATCGACGATTTTCGATGTGATATGTATACTATAGTTCTGACGGTTCGAAATCTATTTTAAACGGTAGGTGATAGGTTAAGGAATCTTAGCGATCGGTGCCAATAATTGATTTAAAAACGAAAATAAAGCAGGAGAAAAATGTTGTACGCGATGCGTATACTGCGGCTCTGGCGATTCGGAATCTACTTTGAATAGTAAATTCTAAAAGCTATATGACCTTAGTAGTCGGCATACGAAAAATAATTTAAAAAGAAAGTGGGGAAAGAAAAGGAGAGTAAATTCAGGTAATTAGGAATGATGTATACGGTGCCAATGCTGATGTAGCAGAAATTGCTACTCGAGACTTTCACGCGGAAGAGGTGCCGAATGAACGAATGCTATCCATTCATCACTGAGAATTTTCCATGTGACATGTATACTGTACTCCCGTGACGATGAATCCACGTTAAAATGGCACGTCCTAGGTCAATGATCTTTGCGCTCAGTGCTAAAAATCAAATAAACAGGAACGATCTCAAGAACTACTAAATAAGTTGTACGCTATTGTTTTGCGAACTATTAAGATATCGATTGTTTGTGGAATAAAAATTCAAATTACTTTATTGTTTGAGGAACAAACATTGTCTTTTTCTTTCGAGGTAGATCGATCATCCAATACGATTTTTGAACATATCTTCGGTTACATATTTCTCGGTGACTCTTAAATATTTGAAGATGGACATCTTAACTGAATAAAAAATATGATCGCCTAGAAATGAATGATTCATAAGGGGCTTGGTTTGTTAAGACACTACCAGTTGGTTTGTATAAGATAACAATAAAAAAATAATTGGCCACGCTTAAGCTTGGATAAAATGAAAGGTTGCAAGCAAAATGTAATGGATCTACAATGTCAGATTGCACGATTATTGATTTGTAAATGGTTTTATTAATAAATTATTTTTTCTTATTTTGTGATGAGGATTGCTCGAAATAAACAAACGTTATGATAAAAATCCACTTTAACAACGGAACAGACAGACAATACACATGTAATATATCTGATAATAGAAGGTGATAGACAAATTCCCTTACTTAAATGGTCTATCCAAAATTGCAATTGACAAAAGTGTATGTGTCGCGGGGCGCGCGGAATGTTTAATTATTTATAATTTAATTTTTAATTATTTATAATTTAACTTTTTAATACGACTTCCGCGCGAGCCGCAATTACAAATTGCAGATTGGAAAATTACAGATTTGGACCTGTACATGTCATATACTCATTGTACCTAATATAAATTTGCTTTAGTCTTGGAAAAATTGGATAAGGCCATAACCAAACTGGCGACAAGGAGGTGCCAGGTCCTCGACTCTACCATAATTTTTTTTTGTTTTTCTTATAAAACCGATCCTCTCTTGCACTCTCACTCTCTATTTCACTCCCATCCATGCTTACGATCACGTAGTTAATTGGTAATCCGTCCAGTTGTCCACTTGCCACAGTCTCACCATTAACTACATCGTACGATCTCCAACTTTTTTTTATGTTTCTGCGCCTATTTCTCAAATTGTTTACTTTATGTCTCTTTCCACTCTAATCTAAATTTGCGTTCCTGATTTTAATACAATTCAAAAGTGCGAAAGCGCAAGTGTAAATATCTGTTATCTTTTAAAATCATAATTGTAATTTAATATTAATAATAATATTAATGATCATTACCCATTATCTTCGCACTTTTATCATCACGAGATGTGTCAGCGCAATGGTAACTTCAGAGACAGAAATTAAAGGTAATCATGAACTCTTTACGATTTTATAATTTTGATTCTTTTCTTTTTAATGTTACGTTCCAAAGACTGAGACCTGCTGCAGTAAATAATGCCGTTCAACAAGTAGCTGCATTGTTGATATAAAAAATCGCCTTAATGATATAAAAAATATTGAACTAATACAGCCGAACGGCTGTATTCAGAAATGGTAGGATAATATAGTAATATTACTAATCGAACAAATTTTTTTTATGTTATATTAGAGCATAACACGTAGCACATGGAATGCCCAAGAGTAAATAACAATAATCCTAACAGCCATGTGTCGGGTGGCTAATTGCCATTGTACATTGACATCTGGAACTTAAAGCTTACTAAAAAAAAAAATTGTAAATTAGGATACCACCGTAATAGACCGAATTATTTCCTGGTTCGTCAGATTCTTCGCAGTGTCTTTAGCACTTTACGAATCAGAGCAGTTTCATATTTTCTTTCCTCCAAAAAAAAAGAAAAAAAAAACAATCGAAAATAGTACGATTTCTTCTACTTGCGAAAACTCATAATTCATCGTTTATGCCAATTGTACGTTTCAGGCATCAACGTGTACTTTAAGAAAAGAAATGTACATGCTTTTCTCGTTTCATCGCTCTTATGCCATAGTTTTTCTATCTTATTACATTTTCCATAGATATAAGCTCAGTAGGTGAGCAACATATATTTATCTCTTTATTTTCTGTCCCAAAAATCACAGAGGCATAATGCACCTCAATGTATGGTGTAAACCTGTACAAAAGTTGTTCCTCGTTTACTCTATACTTATTCATGGTACAATAATAATGTATTTAAAATGTAACTTATGTAACCTTAGTACTGATTAACGATGACTGCATTCCAGCGTGACCAGCCTTTGGCCGACTGGAGCTAACAGACAAATATGCTCCTTCAAATGTAAAACTCCGCTGTCTTCCTCTCCAGGTCTTTTAATATCTGATCTTTCACCCACTATGCAACACCACTAATACTCTAACTATATACTCTATATAAAATATCGTTAGTATAACTAAAACGTGCTGTGTCCAGCTGGAATGCAGCCCTATTTATGCCATCATTATCCTTCTTTTCATTTTCATTCGCATTCCGCTTCTTTGCAATGGTAATCTTTTGTTGTTCCACAGACAATTTCTCAGTCAATGATTTACTGATAAATTCACACCACTAACTGTAGTCTGTCATTGGTCGGTCAATTAGTTTGATTCCCAGGTGTTCACTCGGCGTCGCAATTATTGTTATTATTTATATGAATTTTACACTCATTCAGCGGTATCAGAAACCTGATCTTTAGGATTCTAATTCCCTGACTCTCCTCCATCTTCATGTTTTCTTTTCTTTCCCCGTGCAGGAGACGAATCTACGTAACAAATGACATTTTTTTTTTTAAATCTTATACAACCGTTTAAAAAATCGGGTTTTTTGAGTAATTGTTGAACAAATACGTGTATATATCATAGACACAACGTTAATTGTCATTGATCGCATGTGCTGGACTGTTTAAAAACCACAAGAATATATCAAAACGTGTTAATCAACTAATGGATAATTCATAATTTATATCATTGTTACCTTCTTCTTCTTCCTGCTCGTCCTCTTCATTATCATCATCATCGTCTTCTTCTTCTTCTTCGCACAAGAAATCTTCTTCGTCACTGTCATCCTGAACATCATTTTTAATATATTGTAATAATTGAAATTAATCAGAAAGCATATTATTGATAACAGTTTTATTATTTACAATTAGATTATTAAAAAAATGAGTAAAACGAACCTCAATGCCCTCTTTGTAGACAGCATCTAAACCTACAGCACCATCATCTAAGTCATCATCTTCTTCTTCTTCTGAAACTAAATCTTAAAATTATTGAAACTAAAGTCTTAAACGGTACGTTAGCAGCATCAAAGCAATTTATCACAACAAACCTTCCTCGCTATCCTCTTCATTAGCATCTCCATCCCCATCTTCGTTACCATTTACTTCGTCATCTTCTCCTTCACTATCTACTTCGCAATCATCCGTGTCAAATCTGTAGCGGTATAAACGATCGTTGTATGTACTAAGTTTACGTTCATAAATTCTTTTTCTACTAAAAGTAAGTAGAAAAAATGTTACGTTCTAATCAATATTATAAATATGCCTACCCATCAAGGCATCGAAGAGTGGGAATAAGACTAAAAACTTTTTCCTTATAATTGTCCAGTAGTGTCACTTCATTATTATAGAGATCCAGATTCTCCAAATTCTTGAACTCTTTCTAAAGTATACGAAGATAAAGTACATGTTAAACTCTATATCATATTAGGTAACAAGTATTAGAAGGTTTATACGTAATGTTATACAAAGTATAACTCACCAAAGGTTCTAGCGTGTCAAGGTCTTTGATTTTGTTCCCACTGAGATTAAGGTGAGTTAATTTCGGGCTCGAATACAGATGATTCAAACCACCAGAAATTCTGTTGTCACTTAACTCCAACTATGCAAAATAAAGTTTAATGTTTATGCAAGCATGAACTGGTGAGTAAGTAAAGTTATGTCAAAATCGATAATACGTTAGTACATAAACAATATTGTCAATATAATATTAATGCTGCATTTACATTACAGTAATAGGCATCTATTTTGCAAAATCAAATGCAATTATCAAAGGTACATAAAAGTTCAAAGTGAAATTAGTTTTGACAAAAGTTTTACCTTTTTAAGACTTAATAATTTTGGGAAGCCTTTTAGACTGGTTAGACCCACGTTAATGAGACTTAGAGTTTCTAAAGCAACAAATTCATCTGTCAGGCCTGTGATATGCGTACTCCGACAGTTGTCCAGGACAAGTTCGCTGATCTGTAAAATAAACAACACAATTCATTTTACATAATACTCTCATATACATATTTGATTATAAATTAATATAAAAAAAATCTTTTCTCTTCCACCAAGAAATATAAATACCGATATAATGCAAGGTGAAGTATATTGCATAGACTAAAGAAAATATCTCGTTATTTATCTATATGATATTCATACCTCCTAACATCAACACAATATGTCTGCCCAAAAAATAAAGCCATAAGGATTAGAGGAATTTATCAAAACAAATCTTGTCCCTTTCAAACAATATATAGCATAATACGTGTACTTCAATATCAATTAATAGAAAACATAATCATACTGTACGGCGTCGTGAATGGTATCAATAACACATGTTCCAATCTCATGGAATTACGGTAAATGGTCGGCATCGTCCTTTCAACCGTACGCATAACGCACGGTCTCGTCCGCGAATACACGAATAAATTGCTAGTCAATATGCAGAAAAAAAGGGGTTAAGCAATGCCCGCTGAAATTCAAACGGACGATAAGCTTTCGCGGGAGATGGGCTATTTTATTGATCGGAGAAAGAGAAAGATGAGGGGGCGAAAGGGAGGGAGGAGGAGATGGAAAGGAGACAGAGGAGGAATACGGTGCGAGGAGGGAGCGCGAGGGGGCGCCTGGGATATAGGAGGGATGGTAGTAGAGCGTACGCCGCGTCTTGTTTAGCGGCATCAGAAAAGCCGGCAAGCGATAAGTACCGACGACTGCGACACGCGACAAGAAAGAATCTGCGACTACTCCGAGGTTTTACGCTGCCGAAATATGCTTTGATGTCAATGCGAAAGTCAAGGGAAGGCTTTTTCGGGCTCAAGAGCGATGCGTTCTTTTCTGAAAATCAATCGACACCATCGTCGTATCCGCAATGAGCAGGGCGGTCATTTGTCTTACAGGTCGAAAATGGAAAAAAAATTTGGAAATCTGCTGAAACGTACATTTCGATACTTGGTTACATGGTGGGTCGCGGTGACTACAAACTGCTCTCGCGCGGAGCCTCGGAGTCGTCGCATGTCCTTATCTTAGATTCACTGCCCGACATTCCGACCGGCCGGCTGATTGGCTGCACCATGCGTTGCACTGATCGTAGTGGAAGCGCTTACGAGAAGTCGTGGCCTATAGGAGCGGATCAATGACAGCCGCAGGCCAACTAAGGAAACTACGAATAGAAGGCGATACTTCGTCAAAGGATGAGATTGAATTACGCGATAGGAAAACTAAAAACTTCTTCCCTCGTTATTATGGGGACGTTTCGCGCTCCCCAAGGCTCGATGCCAAAGATCGTGCAGGATCTATGGAGGGACGCTAACCGGATTATGATACCACCTCGACATTCGACAATGATCGTTTTAGGCAAAATTTCGTACATACATTTGAATATTAAAATACATTTCATCGGACGATTTTTATAAACATATGGGTATTATCAATATTTTGACTATATTTTAAAACAAACGCTGAAATTTTCGCGAAGCATATTGCTTTGTACGTTCCAACATTTGCATATTGTAGTCAATTTTGCGAGCAAAACTTGTTTTCAAAGCTTTTGTAAAGTGTTTATGATTTTTTTTTATTCCCTTGCAATTTATTCAAGGGAATGAAAATTATAATAAATATTGTAAGAATATTTTCTACTTGTTTTAGTAAACTTCCATGAATATTTACTTCCTCTCTCCGATTCCATAATAACGGAAAGCACCGTAATTATGCACCGATCCATTTCCCTCGAGCAACGGATTGCCGTAACTACGGCCCTGTTCAACGAGAGCCGCATCGCAACGCGGGTGGACAACAGACGAAGCAAACGCCCACGCATACATATTTACAATATCGATGCCACGAAATTCTTCGAAATTCGGGGAAGGAGCATTGCTCGATTGATGCCGAGAAAGTTCGTTGGTACGCGTAGCCGCGAAAAGTATCCAAAGGGGTTTTATCGTGTGCGTGTCGTAGGTTCGAAGGTAACGCGTGCCAGTTGGCGGTAGAGTGGACTCGTCCAACATGGCTGCGCAGTGATCAGTGACACGCCACGAAACCACAAGTGCAGATTAAATACACAAAATACTATAAGTATCGCCGATTCGCCGTTAACGCGATACGCAATAATGCATGTAACAGTTTTGGGGAGAGCCACCGGCCGACCCGTGATATTACGATCCTCCTTCGATACTACACAACATTCTGGCGCGCACCGGGAAACAATGGCGATAGCCGCTCGCACGCGCATCTCGTAGTAGCACCTCATGGCACGCACGACTCTTCCCGCTGATAATTGATTTACATAATATACTTTTTTCGTACAAAGTAAAGGCACGATCGCCCACGGGGGCAATAAAATAATTTCTCGCACTGAATCTTGTTACCTTGGAATGTTCTAGAGAATTTTCAAACCTCGTTAGCGTGGCATTAATTTAACGGCATAAGAGAATAACCGATAGGTCGTTTAAAACGGAATAACGCGTAAGTTTTTTTTTCTTTTGTGAAACTCGATTAGGAGAAGAAGAGCTTTACCTTGATTTCCTATCGTTGATATTCTCCTGCTAAGAGGAGAACGTTCTGGTACGTTTATGATAATTTGAGAATTGCCATATTGAAAATCGAGTCGATGCTCGGGTTGGAATTATCATTTAATTTGCAGTATGCACGCGGCGTAAATGCGAGACGCTTCGTAAATCAAGAACGTGCGTGGATTTCTCTTAGCATCTCGCAATTCAAGTTCAAGATTTTATCAAATCGCGTACAAGTTCATTTGTAAATGTTCTACAAGTACAAAAAGAAAATTTCGGTCGTCCAATTGTTAAACGCTGACATAATAATTTGCATGCAAGTGACCCTGACTGGCCGGCAGATGCATACGCGGGTCGCATATGTTTCGAAGCTCCTTCGAAAGGGGCACCATCTTGTCAAAGCCTTTTTACGCTTTTCGATATTGCGTTGCAGTGAAAAACCGTGGAAGCCGTGAAATAATCCCAAGTATCGTGAATGGGAAGTTTTTAAAAATAAATTGCGCGTACAGCGTTTGAAGGTAGTTACACGCGTTAGTCAAGAAATGGCTACATGATGCACAAGCGGCTTGAAAAGAAGGGCTCCTAGAGACAGCCACGCCACGCTATAATTTGATCACACAGCTTGCGTGTAACACGGCATTTTAAATGAGGAACACCATTGCCTATTCGTTGCTTCAATACTTTAATTAAAAATTTGTCTTGCGACTGAGAAAATAGGATTAACGAATTTTTCACCCTAGATCAATGTCGATATGAATCTGATAATTATATGTTAAGTTAAATTATTACGCATTAAATATTGTCTTAACTACAAGAATTTTGTGTTACACCGAATTTATCGATAATTAATTACTGGCAAAACGAATGATTTGATATAAAAAATGTTTCACTTCGCGAGCAAAAATAAAACCGGGAACTTGAACTTAGTAACGTAACTTTTACTCGGCTGAAAATTTCCAAAGGTTGACACCATTTGGAAGGGTTCCAAGAAATGGCTTTGTATTACACCGCGTTGCAGCGTGCATTGAGTTTTCGGACATTAATTAATTAACAAAATCATAATCCAGGTAAATTACGAAAGCAATAACAGTATAAATCGATCGATTAGACGAATCGTACTGAAAGAGGCTCACAATATTCATCATGATACACCTATCCTTGCATACTTAAAAAATCAGCCATTATAAGAAAACAGCTCTATGCCTCCATTGATTAAACACGTTTTACTTCCGATGCAAACGAGACGGTGATAAATCAAATTACGATATAAAATTTCGGTGAAAAACAATGTATGCTTTGCGATAAATAATGTCGTTGTATCGAATAAAATTCACATATTCAAATACAGCTTTTGCCGTGCTCTCTCTTCGACCTCAACATATCTCCAGTATGATAAGGGAGACTTCGCAATTCAACAGAAAGCTTTGTAGGCTGGAAAAACTTCGGAAAACTTGATAAACGATTGGCCGATTGACTGTGCGCTGAATTCGGTCAACCAATCGGCTCCCGAGTTTCTCAGAGTTTTCCAGTTAACGCGATGCGGCAACCGACCTGGGAACCCTCCCTAACTCGATCGGTTGCTTCGAATTTTCCGCCGGATCGTCGAAAGACGCTCGCGCTGACCGACATGGCTCTTAGATAAAAACGGCCGCATAAAAAAAAATAAAAAAAAAATAAAATAAAGAAAGCGAGGGGTACCAGAGGAGGGCACGCGCCGTGTCGGCACGGGATGCTAAAAAAAATTGAGAGGACGAGCGGCTAAAGCGAACCACGCCATGCTTCTTACTCTCGTGGCAGTCATAGCATCTCGTGTCGGCATTGGGAACACGTCTTCCCTGATAAATCCGCGAGGGCCACGCGGTCACCGTAAAGAAATTGGGATTCTCGTGCGTCCTCGAGGATATATCATCGCCAGTGGCGTGCCGCAGAGCGAATGCGTGGTGTCGGTGTCGCGCGAGGAAACACGATTCTCTTTACAGCCGCTGACCGGAGTTGTACACGATATAACAACGAGCACGCAACAATCCCGCGGTGTATCGTCTCGTGTCGAGTTAAGCAGCGTAATAAAATAAGTCGGGTTCCGCTTACTTCGCCGGAATCCCTTCCCCGTTTTTCGAGTTCTATCCGCTTCTCCATGGCCGGTAGAGACCCCTTTGCAACTCCGTACACAGATCACTGCACCTTCCTGCGTCGCAACAACTAGTCGCAACCTTGCTTTCAAACCGGGAATATGACGGACGGACCACGGTCGGTCACCAGTCGGACAGAGCCACCACCGTACCGAGGAGCCAACCCAACGGCGGTTCGATTCTGGCCTAGGCCCTATGCTCTCTACGCTCGACTCACTGGACTGGCGGGGCCCCCACACAATAACAACCCGCGAGGCGGGAAACGAAACACATGTCTGGCACTACTTTCGAAGCGACCAATCAGAGGCTCGGCTCTGCTCGCGGGAGTAGCTTGTTCGCCATCTTACGATATTCTATCGAACCTTCGTTCAGCGCGCCTAAAACCGCCTTATTCAAACTGTATTCTGCGACTTAAGCCCTTAACCAATGCGATCGTTGTGTACTAATCAATTTTGGAAAATCGGACACTCCTTTTCTCTATTTTTTTTCTCAACAAACATTTATGTCTTATAGGTAGCAACTACGATTACCCTTCCAGCTTTGTAAAATCGAAGGAGACAGACAGATTGCGGCTATGGTTACGTTGGTTTCCGGTGGTCTTATCGAAACGTACTCAGTGTCGCCATGCCCACTTTATTTTATGCAATGCTATATATGATGGCCAGGTGTAATTCACCGAGCAGCTGAGAAATAATTGTGGACATGAAGCAATGGACACTTACTTCGAGGTTTACTCATAATAAGCACCTGTTCGTACGAGGTATCGACCTTTCTATCGAAATTTATGTATCGATATTACAGAAGCTTTTAAAGAAAATTGTTTGACGGTGTGATATAAATAATCACACACTCGTCACACAATACATTTTATTTTACCTAATTTATCAAGCGAATTATTTAGCATATGTTAAAATTTATTTCCTTATATTCCTTATCCCATGGAACAGGCTACGTAAGAATTTGGCGTCTGCATTGAATATGCCGTTATTAAGAATTACTACGCATCGGCAACACCTTAAATTATCTAAAATAGCCTTTTGCACCGCGCTTCTATTTCAAGCCTATAAATGTATTTTTTCTATTAACATAAACAAAATTATATTTCCTTTAACTTTAAAAATACAACAATCAGAATGTAACGTGGAGAGAATGAATAAAAGGAATACCAAAATCCAAAAATGCTTATAAATCAAATGCCTTTAACATTAGCAGCAATGCTGTATTTAGATAATACGGTTTAGACTCGATATAGACGATGCGAGCATTTCGCATGTTCCTTTCTACGGTAACTAAAATTACAAATCGTAAAGGGATTTTAAAATTCGGACACCGACAATACAATTGACATATTAAGATACTTATATATCAATTTTCAGTTTACATCGCGCGCAAATGTGTACTATTCCAATGTTCTATACGGGGTCGTGATATTTTTGCCCGGTACTAGCGCGATCCGCCCCTGTAGGTGTAGAATCTGCGAAGGGTTGAGATCAATATGCGCTCATTGATTGCACTGTAGCTGCGCTGCGTCGGCCTCGGCGGGTTCGTCCTCCTCCGGCTGCTAAACGCCGAGGCATAGTACTTGCTTACCCGCCTGTTGCCCGACTGCGTGCTACTTGAGCCTTTCACCGATTTCTGCATGACTGATCGTGAGGACTCCTCACCGATTTCAACGAAATTAGGCAGGGCGATGGGTCTGTACCTATACAAGCGTCATTATGGCCGTAGATATGCAGAGTTCTGAGATAGAAGCGTTTTAAGTAGTCGAGGAAAAATTGCGGAGAATATTACGCAATTCCCCCTTAATTGTAATATACGATGTAATAGCACTTTCTAGCGCTGCGACAAAGAGAAATTTTCGTGGTAGGATGTGAACTTGGGGATAAAAATATTTCGAGCCTTTCATGCTTCGATTTTATAACGGTTATACTTTATAACGGTCGTCGCGTGTAGCACTGCGTTACTCGCTTGTGAAGGACTATGGGATATTTTCAAATTTTGCATGTAGTTCTCTCACAGCCGGTCGAGTATCCACGGTTGTTATTACGGTCCCGTTTGCTGTAGATAGAGACCGTAGATTCTGACAAATTTCATTGAGATTTGATAAGGGCCATAGGTGATATATCCCTTATGAGTCACGGTTCTAGGATGAGCGCTATACGTTGCCACGTTGCGCTCCTCTTCTGTAGGGCCTACCGTTACGAATCACCGTGACGAATCATTGGGTTCAGCGGTACCAAAGTTAAATATATTTTGATACCAGAAAATCGACGAAGATAAACAGTCGTTTGACTTTATTTTGCCCAGATACTAACTCCTGGAACTGAGTGATTAACTGAGTTTATGCTGCTTCTAACTTTTTGTAAACTGCATTGTGGTTTTTACCTTAATTGCTGGTGAATGCACCAAATCGTGACACTTCGATTAACACGAAATCCAAGCTTAACGTGATGATAGATGTAATAAAAAATATCGTGGTATTTTTTTACCTGCCTTACATCGACATGTAAAATGTTAAACATTCTCGATTGTAAATATAAAGAATTACGAACAAATCTGGAGCTTGTCCATTAATTTTCTTTTCCTATAAATTTGTTTCTTTTGCTCTAAATTAAAAACGTTCAATTATGGATAAACAGTTTTAATTCGGAGTAAGAGACGCAAATTTGAGACTCATAACACTCATTAGGGCAAGTACCTGATGTGTGCCATTATTAATACAGTTACGCCTGGTATCAAATTAAAACGTAATAACGATTCGACATATAACTATGAAAGTGGCGATAATGAAACATAATAATACCTGATAATGCAATTGTAACCAGTGCTTGATATGCACTTTAAGCGATATTTTAAACAATTGCACATAGGTCTAAATTTCACGTAGAATTCTTTTACTTATTCCTCTAAAACTTGACTCGAATATGTATCGTTAATTTCCATGTTGATTGATTTTATTTTATGTACCGAATCTAGGGTTTATATCAATTTCGTAATTACTAAGATGTAACGACCGGCATTAACAATGTGACGATATTATATCGTTTTGGAGTAAAACAAAAAGTAATCCACGCGTAGTATCAAAAAACGGCATAAAAAAATGATGGGTACTCTTTCATTCAAAATAAACTTCGAATACATTTAACAGCATATCTTATTCACTTTATTATTAGAAACTTGATGCAGAAACAGTTACTCAACCGATTATCCAGTTTAATCGTAGCATAAGGATAATTAGACAATTGAATTAAGAAAAGTAGCGATTTTCTTACATGCAACTTGATTAGAACATCTCACGCAATTCACAGCGTAACAGACATCTGGCTCGCTTTCGTATAAATTAAAATCATTTATCAGAACCATCTGTTGAATTGTGTATTTTTGAAAAATTGTGTTGAATTTATTATTTATTATTGTGTTGAAATATATTTTTGGATTGGAAACTTTACAGGTCATACGTAAAAAGTACATTATATTCAACGTCAATATGCGCATAAAATATCGAACCAAATGAAGATTATCGAATATAAAATAGAGATCTGGGAAAGGTATGGAAAATACAGAAATTCGGCGAAAACATTTATTATGGAAAAATATATATGTGTGTGTGTGTGTATATATGTATATACGTGTATCTATTTATAAATTGTTTCAATATTATTGCGGTAAACAATCCCCTTATTTTACATTGAGCAGTAACTGTTTAATTCGAACAATACTGTGGCTAAATAGAAATAACAAAAATATATTTGTGATTGTACATAAAAATGTGTACATCTAAATTATATACCTTAGAGGTGTGAAACATTATAAAATAATAAGTAAATCGTTTGGCTAGATTGTTACATAATTTTATAACCAGAGGGTTATTATTTATATTACACAAATTAATACACTGGGCCGGCGTAATTCTACATATCCTCTTGTACTGACTTGAAAATGATTTTTGTTGTAAACAAACAAAAAGGATATGAGACCGGCTAAAAAATGTTTAACCAATATAATATAAATGTTGTATAAATCTTTCAAATTCTTATCAATCAATAAGCTACCTATAGCACACGAATGTTGCTTTGCACGTTTTAATATGCAATCTCGCACCTCTATATCCATAAAAATTCTACTTCTGCATTTTAGTTCAAATGCAGCATATTTCATTACAAATTGTATGTATGTTCACGGTAATGATTTTTGATATATTAAAAAAAAAAAAAAAAGAAGAGAAAAAACAGACGAAATCTTGAATCCTCATTAAATGTAACGAGCTAAGTGTATGTACAGCTGTTTGTTAGTTTCTTTCACATTTTTCTGTAACACATGCATATACTTGATACATCAAAACTATATATCCATTTAAAATCTAAGACTATACATTTCCTTATAAATAAATCTTAGTATTTGTCATTGACTATTTGTAACAGCTGCTGAATTTAGAGTAACAATACCTTCAGACGCAAACTTTTTCCGGCTCTTTATATATTGCGACGGTGCAGCTCTGATCTGTATGTGACAAACGGCGCTCGTATTTTCTTTCGGTTCGTTGTTATTATTATTGTTATTATTGTTATTTAACTTTTTGGAAACCACGGCAGTACTTAAGGCGGTGCAGCTCTTTCTTTTAAGGCCATTCACTTCCTGCTTCATAGGCGCAACCGACGAACGCGTTTTACGCGGCTGATAGTCCGGAGTTGCCTGCATTTTTTCAAGCGCCGTGCGCAAAGGCAGTAAGCCAACCGCAAACGGAATTTCCGTATCTGGTGTATATTCTGATAGATCCATCGTATCTTCATTGCGTTCTAAAATGTCAGACATGTCACCCCACAACGCTCGATTTATGTGTTCTATCATATGTAAATTAACTGATGTAAAGGTACTTGGAATTGGTGCTTCCACCTTTCCAGATGTATCAGACTTGAGCTTATTATTTGACCTTGCTTTATGTTCATCCCTGTATTTGCTGGCACACGATGCAGACTTAGTGCTTCTTTTCGCTATCAGTTTGGATGCATTCTTATGTGTGCGAGTACCGTTCAAACTTCGTTTCGTAGGATGATTAAAATTGTTGTCGTGTTGTTCCGGTACTTTACGATCAGTATCTTTCGCTTTGCGCTTTCCCTTTATATACAATTCCGTTCTATATGGAGGAATAGATTTCTTTAAATTCTTTTCAGCTGCGACGCATTGAGAAACGGATAGGTTAGCATGTGAACTATCTTCATTTTCCTGCTGATTCAAACGCATACTTCTTCTTAAAGTAGGTTTCGCACAACTTCTGTTCTCTGCCTTTGGAGTATCAAATACGCTTTTAGCAATATTCTCCTTTTGGCTGTTATAATCGAAATTCTTATTGCACGCTTTCAGATTGTTATGAGCATTATTTTCTTTATATTTCATTAATGCATGTTCGTTTACTGTAGCGCCTACTATAGACTGAATGTTTTCAGTACTTAAGCTTATAATATACTCAGCACTTTCCATATCTAAAGAAGTTAGGAGAGTTACCGGTATGTCGTTGCTGGACGGTTCATCTAATAAATCTATACAATATGTGGATGGTGGGTCTGGTATTAAGTTATTCATATGTACAAGCTTATTTTTAACTTCATCTACAGATTTACGTCTTTTATGAGTGTAAACTTTGACACATTTTCCTACATTATTAGGAACATCTGTATCATTGCAAGAATATTGGGCCACACTTTTATCAATATTTTTATGGCAAGATCGTGATAGTGTTGTTTCACATTCATTAATATCTGAAAAATCACAGCATTGTTCATATAATATAGGCTTTAATTCACCATCTTTACCATATACGTTATTGGGTATAACACTGCTCTGAGGACAGCTCGTCGGTACTTTCTTTACCTTGCAGTGCGTGGAAATGGCGGATTGTTCATCTTCTCGAACATTATTACTATCGGATATCAAAGGCGTAGCGTTAATACATTCTTCATTAAGTGTAACACTCGGAGCTTCTTCGTACAATGTATGTTCTACTTCTTGGTCAGTATTATGAATTGTTATGCTATTCTCCAAAGATTGATTTTCAATTTCATCTATATCACTATTATTGCAATCAGAAAGCAAGGACAAGTTATTCATGTCGGTGTTATCATACTTTAATTGAATGCAATTGGTTTCACTAAGTGAATCATTCAACGTCCCCTTTTCGCATAAATCTTCTTCAACGTTTGTGTTATGGTTAAGTTCTTCACTCCTTTTAGATGACATTACAATGTTGATCACGGATGCTAGTTCTTTCACCTAAATCACAATGATAATGGAAAATTGCTGTTATAATAGACTTCAGTATTATAATTATACAATAAGCTTTATATTTTAGCAGAGTTAAAATCATCCCTTTCTTCATGTTTTACATAACATGCAACAGTAGGTACGATATGATAAAAACAAAGTATACATAAATATTAATATTAGTTATTAGTCAGATATTCACCTTAAAAGTTTTTGCCGCTGCAGATAGAGATGGTAAACAATGTTGGTCAATGGTAGTTTCTCCACAATACATGAATTCAATCATAGCCTTCAAGATTTCAAAGTTCAAGTCTTTAAGGAATATAATCGGTTCCTGACCCAAATCTTGCTGCAGTATCTCCTATAAAAACAGACAAGAATATAAGAAATATTAAAATTTGCAATAATAATGTAAAAAAACATTGTTACTAACTCAGGGTTATAGTAATTGAATACCTTAAAAATCTTTAACACATCATGATTTACATGATCTAAATTTATATGAAAAATTGCTTCAATGACATTATCAATCAAGTAACAATTTAAGATAGGCATAAATTTCTTTATATTGCATTGATGGCTTAATCTAAATGTAACAGTAACTCTTCATATGTAAACCCCTTATTGTATTATAGAAGTTACTACAGAATAAAATACTTTCATGCAGTTGTGTTCTTTTATTATTCACATTCATACTTTAAAATATCAGTAATCAAAAGTATTACACCCACCCTTTATAAAGTATATACACTAGTGTGCATTTACTTTGTTATCCTAGTGCATATAAGTTAGTTTTTTAATACCTTTCTAACAAACAGTTGTTCTTCAAAAGCTGTGAAAAGTATGCCCGTCAAAGTTGGTTTCTTCAAACGTTTGTAAATTAATAATAAAATTCCAATATACAAGGCATTCATTAGTTTATATGAATTTTAGATAATCCCTGTAAAATTGTTATTTTATAAATATTCTATACTTTCTATTTTCAAGACAAAGTACAGATATAATATCTAAGTGCTTGACATATTGTGAGTTAGGTGTTATTGCTACATATTGAGTAGCAGTAATACCAAGATATATTTTGATATGTTTATTAAATTTCAATATAAGATTTTGTAAAAAAAACATCACATTTTTTATCATAACAATCTTCGATTTTACGTTTATATACCCTCGAACTTATATAACTAAAGTTCAGAAGAAAAATTTCTTAACACGTAGCTTTTTCTATAATGTTATAATTGTTTATTATAACCTATTAATATATAATATCTCAATGCACATATCAAATTAAAATGCTGCTTTATAATACTAAATCTTTTTATAGATCAAATAATGAAAGAAATAATCGTTTAAGGAATAAATATTACCTTTTTTCTCTGAGTATTGAAAACGCCTAATATTTCTATAATAGATCTAATAACAGTAGACATAAATCATGTTAACAATTTTAAAAAACACATAAGTGATGAATGCAGCAATAGAAAAAATGTGAATAACTGGCATCAAAACATCTGCAAGGAAGGAAAATACAAAACAGAACATTATTCGATGATAACCATAAAAATGAAAAAAAAATTCGCATAACGCAATTTAAAATTATTTAACATTTCTTGTTAAATGCCTCTAATATTGACAAATGCTTATTAATTGTTAAGAACATTAACGTGTAATCAAAATATCCCTTTTTATGATCTATTCATGTAAAATAAAGAAATGTTGATGAAATTGTAAACCATATAACTAAATTGCAATTACGCATCATAAGATATTTCTACAAACCATTTTCTCTTGCTACAACAATACATCTTTGTATTATGTAACAGTTTTTATACAAGAACCAATATTCAATCACAGTTCGTAGAACTATTAATGCAGACTATATTTTGGTTAAATAGAAAGTTATTATTAATAATTAAAACCTAAAATGTATTTTGAATGCTTCAACATTTCATTTAATCAAGTATGACCTGGAAGAATTGAAGGTCTTTGGCTCGCAGTTAACGGCAAAATCTGTGAGAAATTTTTCCGTGACATTGCCAAAACATAGATCATTTGTTGCTAAGATTATACATAAAAGTATTACGTGTACATACCTCAAAGTACATGCTATTTGAGGCTAAAACCAGCTTATGGACACGCAGCTTTTGTTCCTCACAGACCAGCGTAACGTCAACAAGCGCTTGACGTGCCAATAATCCGCTGAATCTCTCTGTAACATACCCTGCATGTCCAGCCCAATGTAGGACACAGCCTGTAGGATTTTCAACCATTGTTATGCCTAAAATTAATCGTCCAAGATCAGTGTTAACAGTCAGATTAGCTGGTCAAGTGCATTATATCGTAAATCGTATATGGAAACACTTACCGGAGAATTTTCAAAATCTCACTCTCCCTCTGTCGAGTATAGATTGGAAAAAAGCACTGAACTGCTTGATTAAACGTATGTGATCAGTTGTGATTACTGAATGCCAATGTTGTACGCATGTACATCTTTTGCCGAGATTCATTAAACGCCACCGGGAATGTCGGTCCACGAGATCGACGATTTTACACAACATTTGCTTACAAATGCGCTGAAACGCATAAAGGGAGAACGTAAATCAAACTCAAAAATTAGCCATTTTACGTTATAATATAGATGCTCTACCTTCGATAAATATGTCCGTGGTAATGTTACGATACTCTGGAAAAGTCTGCGAGAAATTCGATATAACGCCACCTTCGGAAGCCCTAATATCGCAATGTACGCGACAGATGGCATTGCACTTCACGTTATATATTTTTCAGATATTCTGGAACTATGCAATAAAGAATATTCCAGGTCTGTGGAATACAATAAATGTTATCAAGATGTTCTGATATTATTTTGTTGATCGTAATTAACAGAAAAGTTGAAAGAACAAGTCACACATATTTTAACTTCAAGACTACTATGTTTACATAGATTTTTCATTCAATTATCCATACTACTGAATTGGAAAATGTATTGCACGGATATAAATTTAAGTTCTTTAATAACCATTTTCTCCTGCCAATTGCATATTGATAATTAACAAAATATACTACTACATAAGATACAAATAAAATATCTTCATCGCATGAAATTTTATATTAAGACGGAAGAGTAGAGAATTTGACTTAACTTTATAAATAACATAAGTAATTTAGATTTTCACGAATTATAGATAAACCTGTTGGATATGAAATTAAATCTATGCGTCAGGTATTTATCTAATTTTGACACACAAGAAAGGCCGGTTCATCACACTTTCGCTTTGCCTCTTGCGGCTGTATGCATGTAGTTGCACACATGGCATGAATCTTTGACGTTATAGTTTTGAAAGCTCGGTTTAAGACAAGCGACAGTGTGCAGAACATAGCTAAAAAATATAAATTAGAATAATCATGGCAAATCGAAAGAATGGTCAAAGTGGATTTCAACCGGTAAGTGACTACTAATAATACATTGATTTTAAGACAATATACTTCAATGTACCGTCTAACCTCTTCTCTGTAATATTATCGCAGGATTCGGATGTTCACATTACGTATGATGATCAACAGAAAATTAATAAATTTGCAAGGCAAAATGCAAAAATGGAAGACTTCAAAGAAGAGCTGAAACATAAACAAGTAATGCACGTTAGACTTTGCTAATATAATAGATTCGTTTACAGTAACCTTATATGGTCATGCTAATAGGTGGTGAAATTTTAAAATATAACAAAATAATGATGTTTATTCCACTTCACAGAACGAATTAAAAAATCTGGAAGAAGCTTGCGATGAAATTACTCTTCTGGATGACGATGTAAAAATTCCATATTATATTGGAGAAGTTTTTATATATGAAAATCTCGAAAAGACGCAGGTGGTAATTATTAGTATTATGATTATCATGGTCTGTGATTCGTGGTTACTTATACTTTGTTTCATTTCAGAATTATTTGGAAGAAATTAAGGACAAAAAGAAATCTGAAATTGCTGCTCTAGAAAGTAAATGCACTGATTTAAAGACCATGATGAGTGAATTGAAAACACAGCTATACGCAAAATTTGGTACTCGTATAAATCTAGAAGCAGACGAAGATTAAACCTATGAATACTCATATTCTTTTTCGTAACAAAGCACAGAAATTTGTTGGATGAACATTTTCTAAATTGACCGATATAATATAAATACGGCATTTATGTTTATTATATCATGGATATATGAATAAATTGTTTTATACGTAAGGCATAATTTATTCTCAAGCAGCGGAAAAAGTTTTGTTTAATGGCGTATTTGTCTGTATTTATATATGTACATTAATTACTGTTTCGCAATTAAATTTTTAACTACACATTATATTTAAAACACAAGTATAAAATAATGTAAATTTTATTATTATCCCCAATAATACTAATAATTTAAAGATATGTGTATATTTCGTATATAGAATTAAACATAGCAACTGTGCTAAATGCGTTAATGTCTCTAATACCAAATTTGGAAGTGTGCCAAATCATTCATTTGGTTACCACACATACCAATGAGCACAGAAAAAAAATTAAAATTTGATACTTACTCAAAATACAAAGCATTTCAAAAATATTCCTGATTGTAAAATGTATTAGTGTCTTTTGAGATTTATTTTAATATCAATTATATTTTTTAACCACAGATTACGTTATAAATACTTTTACCATTGTATATGTTTTTTTGCAGTAATGAACAAATTGATATAATCATAAAATAGGCAATGTATTATCAACGATTATCTTCTCTAGACTTAAAAGTTCAAATATATATTTTCAGCCTTGCATGCTTAGGCACATAGTTCTTCCTTCTCTCAGTCATGTTACTTGAGGTAATTTTAGTTCCACCTCGTAGCTTTACTCTTCTCAGTACATAGTCTACTACAGTCCATTCAAAACGTTCTTATCTATTGTGTAAGGAAAATGTAAACCACGAGTACAGCAAAAATAAGATTGACTTAAACGCTTAAAAACATTGCTATTTAAATAATTTTCTATAAAACGTTATTACAGATATTGCAAAATAAAATTAATAAAAAACTATATTTTTAAATTAAAATTTTTGTATGTACTATAATATTTTGCGTGGCTATTTATATTCATCATATACTCATTAAACACTAATACTATTAATTTTATGTGTGTAATAGCATGCGGAATTAATAAATTTTGTTCGGAGTGAAGTATTTTGTTTCAACGAAAGTATTAAATTATCTAAGATATGGATGTAGCTAAAGAACTCGTGCTGAAGTTAAAACAGAATAATAAGTCACATGTAGGGTATGGATTGCAAAAGGAATGTGAAGCGCTTGTGGGTCATATTCTACAAAATATGGCAAAATCGCAGTTGCCGCCTCTAATCCCTGAAAGAAAAAATCATGAGGATTCGATTAGGTATAGAGAGGAAGGTAATTAATTCTATTTATAGAGTAAGAATGCACCTTTTAGATTTTGTAAATGTCGTGTATGTTATTTTATTTGTTGTGTATTTTTCAATACGAAAAAAAAGGAAATCAACATTTTGTAATGGGTGACGATTTGGAAGCCATAGAAAGCTACACTTTAAGTTTAGCATATGCAGATAGTACAGAGCTTATGGCATATGCACACGCTAATCGTTCAGCAGCGTTATACAGAAAAAAGATGTACAAAGAATGTTTGATGGATATCGACTTTGCCTTAAATCATGGATACCCAGAAGAGAAAAGTAAAAAATTGAAAGAAAGAGCTGCTAAAGCTATTGAGGAAATAAAGAGAGTTTTAGGAGTCAGTTCAGAAGGACACATTGATATAGAAAAAATAGATAGTCTATGCACAGCCACTGATGTGGATGACAACATTACGCTTGTTAAATACAGAAATGGAAAGGATACTGAAAATATTATGCAACAAGACAAAATATTGAGCGTCAATGGCAAAACCGAAGAGATCCAAGTGGATGGTATAAATAATACAACTCTTAAGCAAGATACGCCAAAGTGTCCAAGATATTTAGCAAAAGAAGGTGCACTGAAACTAACTTATGGAATGAGTGCAGAAGCGCCAGCAACTAGTGATGGCATAAAAATAGTTTTTTCTGAAAAATTTGGACGACATCTTGTAACCACAAAAGAATTTAAACCAGGCGATGTTATAACTATTGAGGATCCATATGCATACGTTATTTATGAAGAAAGGTGAAAAGTTCAATATCTTCTACACATGAATATATTTCTATATAATAATTATATTATGTTTGCAGGTACTATACACACTGTCATCATTGTTTGTCAAGATGTTATAATTTAATGCCATGTCCAAATTGTCCAATTGCTCAATATTGCTCAGAAAAGTGTAGAAGCTTAGCTTGGGAAATGGCTCATTCTACAGAATGTCCAATTCTTGCATTATTAAGAAATTTATTGAATGTAGATAAAGATAAAATACGGATGCTCACCAAGATTATACGACTTTTAATTATGGTAACTGGAAATGGTTCTAAAATAACAGAACTTTGTGATGACATGAAAATAGCTGAATCTAATCCAGGTATACAACTATTTAAAACCTTGCTGAAATAATCAGAAAAAACTGTCACCAAAACTGTTCTGCTATAAAATGCTTTATAAAGCACTAACATTCAACTGTATAAAAATAAGGGACTGTATCAGATTTAAAAACTATCATAGGTGTTTGCTTACACAGATAACAGGACAGCTGGTTTCACGAATGAGGGTATACTCGACAGCACGAGTGCACGATCAGCTTTAAGCCTTGCAACTAATATGACTACAAGACCGCTGATTGGCATAAGTGCATTCGCATGCATTTCTGCTCTTGCCGCTATCCTCATGGCAACTCAAACCAAATTTTTCTGCAAAAAATATGAAGTAGATCAGTTAAAGGATCTTAGCAATCTTCCTCAACTTAGATTTTGTGGTAGCATTATGTTCCGAGCATGTGTCATAATGTCTTCTAACTGCTTTTCGGTAAGTTACTTTTTAGGTCATGTACACTGTGTTTATGTTAATATACCACATGCATGATATACTAACAAATTCAAAGTAAATGATATAAATTGATTTGTATTCTATTCCTTATACCACATTTTTTCAGGTTCAACAAGAACCAGGCATTAAGTCTGGTTCGGGTTTGTATGTCACTCACAGCTTATATAATCACTCCTGTGCACCTAATACATTTCGACATTTCGAAGGATTAACAATGATTACACGTGCTTTAGAACCAATAGCTCCTGGACAACAGATATTTACAAGCTATGGTGCGGGTTATGCATATATGCAGCGATCTGAAAGAAAAGAAAAAATAATGCAAGACTATTTCTTCGACTGTGATTGTCCAGCGTGCGTATTTCATTGGCCAACGTACAATGAAATTCTTCGAAATCACGTAGGCTCTATCTCCAAGAAGAAAGACCTTGTTGAAAAATTGAAACCCTTCAAACAAAGATTAATTACCAACATGTACGATATCGATGCAGTCAAATCTGTTCTGGCTATACTATATAAAGAAGTATCTCAACCATGTGAAGAGATAGTCCATGCAGAACAGTACTTGAAAAGTTACTATTTAGGTAAATTTAAGTAAATCTAAAATGGATTTATGTACAATATTTGATACTATAATGCTTTGCTTACCTGCTTTGCTTGCACAATTATATGCTTACTTCACAAAGGTAGATTTTCTGTATTTGTTTCGTGTGCATTGAAATATCTCTTGCTTATTAACATTAATAAACTTGCTTCCAACTGCATAGTTTAGACTGCTTCTTGAATATCACACCTTAATTGCTTTGCTGCAAAGGTATGTACAATATTAATGGAAAAATCTTTCTCAATGATTTTGATGTAATAATGTACACATATTTTGTATTTTTCTTCTAGATCCCTGAGGTTTCGGGCATCAATACACCATAATATCAATAAAAGACAAAAAGTATTCCTAAAAAGATTTTATTGTAGCTATACATAATATTTTATTATATGTTTCTAGTCGTGTGCACATAATATTCATTAATAATTACTGCTGCACAAGTATGTGGATAAAAAAGAAACTGCATTGTAATTAACATTTAAAAATGAATACATTAAATATACAACATGGTTCATCTTATCTTTCTGATTTTCTTATTTAGAGAAATGTATATATACCACATAGCATATATCTTGCTTAATGAATAGAAAAAATAATGTTTTTGTGATATATAATATTATTTTAATAAAAATTAATGACTATATACTCATATGTATGTATTTTTTACAGTAGATATAATTTACAAGTGTACTCTTTTACATAGATACACATTGAGTGTGTGTTCGTTCTTATATTGCATGCATGAGTAATTGACATAACTAAATAGAACGAATACAAGTAATAAGGTTGATATAATGATGTATATTTAACTTAATATCACTAATTCATTGCAAAATGCAAGGTGGTATACTGCATAAAATCAGTGTAATATCAAGGTAAGTAATGTATATATTTTAGCGTTATACGTCACAATGGAATTTAAAAAAAAGTATCTATTGAAACAGGAAAAATTTCTGGTACAGCTATTAGTGATTAAACAAAAGCCTTTTACCATTCATAATGCATTGTACTCTAAATAAGCCTAATCTGTAGTATTGTATCAAAGTATTTTTCAGTTTTTAAAATACAGTGTGAAACTGTAATTTTTAATATTTTTTAATCCTTTTTACAGAGGACATATCAAAACTATACATAGCTTTGCATTTGTACTAAAAGAGCTAGATTTATGAATCTGAAATTATGTAATTTGAATGTCCATGTAATTTTAATGACATAGTGATCCATTCCCATCTTCTGTTGCATTTAATATTTATGATAATACATATGTATATGTTGAAAATATCATTCATATAGCCAATGGAAATTTTGCATACACATACGCTATGCAAATCAGAGTCAAACAAATATGCAAACAATTATGAATATACTCACTATTGTGACTGGCACAAGTATTTGCAAAGTCTGCAAATTATTATAACCCTTGTCTTTCTGAAATCTATAATTCCACTTATATGTATAAGCATATCTTATACAAGATAAATAAAAATTAGTACTTATTAAACTTTGCACAGTTTTTGCCTAATGTTTTGATGTGTTTAGCAAATTTGTTCAATGATGTTTATTGCTGAATACAGTAAAGGAGAATACAAAAATCTCCGGTTATTCATTAAACAATAACGAAGAATGAAGAACAGCAGGGATGGAATTAAAAGCGGCCAATATTGGGAAATGCTGCAAAAAGCGGTGTTGTGGTGGCGGCTGGTTGTTGATCACCGATGCTTTTTAGTAAATTGCCTTGTAAAAGGCTATCGAGTGCCTTTTGCACTGTTGGGTCATTTAGTAGGGGCGATGGTGAAACTCCAGTAGTAGTCGTAGTTGTTGAAGTTGTGGCAGTAGTTGATGCTGCTGGCATAATATGATGTAATCATAAGCTTCGGAGTATGAAAATTTTCATAGAGTACATATCGAAGTTCGTCCGCTTTGTATCCACTGTATTATTTCAGAACATCACAACACACTACACACCGCACAAAGGGTTCCGTGTAATAACGCAAAGCGTACGAAATTCGTGTTGCTTATGACCACCGTTTGCTTTGTTTTATAATATTTTTGTAAAGAGTTCTGTCTGAAAATTTCAGACAGCATCACCACTGTTACCAACAATATATAAAAAATTTCGTTTTCGATTGTCTGTGAAGGCGATAAACTTTGTTCTCGTTGTAGAGACATTCATCAAAATTTGCATGAAGTCTTACAATAAAGACAAAAGTCTAAAGTGTATGCAGTAATTTCAAGTAAGCCTGCATATGCTCGTACCGCAGAAAGACTAATCGCGATAAGATGTCTCACTTGCTCTACTTGTCCGGATTTTGAGGTACTGTTCACTTCATATAATAGGTAAATAGCATATATTAAAAATATGCAAAAAATGCGTAACTCCAGTTTGTAAGAATAACTATTTATATAATATTTGAAAACGTAATTATAATAAGTAAAAAAAATTGCATTGAAAAGCAAATGTATATGATGTATGTGCGGTACAACATAATATAATCAACATGTATCTGCTCCTGCATATGTACAAACAAAAAAATAATACTTAGCAACACATCACAATAAGATACTTTGCTTTAACTATAACAATACAACAAATTCATCATAGAAAACTGTCTATCAAACTGTTTTGACCATGACCTTAAAGTAATATTGCAGTGTAAACCAGAATACTCAGTATCATAGTTTATATAATTATATCTGATTAATTTAATCATGTAAATTTTACCTGCAGCCCAATTTGCTGGTGGAACAGGAGCTGGTGTTGGTGTTGGAGCTGGTACTGGACTAGGTGCTGGCACTGACGAACTAGTTTTATTACTGTTTAAGATATTAAGTATTCTCGATTGTAATTCAGCTTGCTTCGGATCACTGACTGTTAACGTTGTTGTTGTAGGCAAGTCTTTTGCATCTCCCAATTCCACTTGTACTTGTTCCTCACGTTTAATTTCGAGATATTTTATAACACGATCATACTGAAGTACTGTTAACTGATGATTATCGGCTAACATGTTTAAGAGAACTTGAATAGCATCGGGATGACGTTCGTTTGCAAATGGTGTATTTAATGGAACTGAACGGCCACCAGCTTTATAATTACTAAAATCTCGTGAAATTAAATTTATAGCATCCTCTACAGGCATATTTCGATGTTCTATAATAAAGAAACAACATTATGAATAGTAGATTATTATTTTGCAAGTGATGATTCTGAACATATTACAGTTCAAATACCTTGTGGTAATCCGTGCAAAATGTTGAGCGTGAGGGAATGATGTTCTTGATTAATAGGGATCACTACAACGGCGTATAAGCATCCCCGACTTGCTATATTCCCTAGCACTCTACTTAACAATACATCTTCATTCGGAAATAACAAGTCTACCGTTAAACCAATTTTTTGTAAACGCATTTCTATAGCCTCAGCATATTCCCTGAAAATTGAATAATTGAACATACTTATATATTATAATTTTTGCATAATGTAATTAAATGAATGCTTACGTTAATCCTTTGTTAACAACAATAATTTCACAGTCATTCTTCTCAGCTGTAATATTTGAATAGTCGCTCGAGCTTGTACCTGTGTTACTATAAAATATGTATTTCGGTTATTTTTATGTATACTATTCAAATAGAAAAAAAGGACCAATTATAAAGTAAGGCTGTTTAATTTTTTATGCTTACCTGAAACTCATGTTTATATCTCTTGGACCAGAGCTTTTAAATTCATCATACCGTGTACTACTATCATTAAACGTATCTCTACCAAAACTATTATTTCGTAGTCTATCACCCTGCTTATGATCCCAATCTCTATTGTTTTTATCATCCAAACGTCCACCCCTGTTAATAGGACTTCGATCTCTGAAATTGTTTCCAACAGAGTTGTCCCTGTTCTTATAACGATTTTTTCCACCCCTGCTCCCTCTTGTCCTATTGCCACCACTGTTCGGAGTTCCACCACCACCATTTCCACTCTGATTCTGATTCCCACCTAGATTATTAGAATTTCGATTTTGATTCCCACCCAGCCTATTTTGATTTCCACCCTGCCCAAACTGATTACCACTTCTGTTTTGATTTCCTAAGCCTCCTGCAAACTGATCATTTCCGCTCCTGTTCTGATCCGCCAAGTTGAATTGATTATTTCCTCTGTTTTGCATTGGACTGTTAAACTGATCGTTCCCATTGTTGCGCGCTTGATTGCCACCACCAAATTGATCATTTCCATTATCCTTGATCTGGTTTCCATCGTTGAATTGATCATTCCCAGGTCCTCGATTTTGTACATTGTTATTCCCTTTCTGATTATCGGCAAATTGATTATCATTTCCAAAGCCCTGATTGGAATTAAAGCTTTGGTTTCCACCACCAAAACCTTGACTGCCTCCGCCAAATGAATCATTGGCATTGTTAAAATGATTGTTTCCAGGACTAAACTGATTATTCGGAGCTCCTAACTGCTTTCCCCCACCAGGATTAATGCCAGGTCCTAGACCACCACCGCTTGTATTATTTCCTCCACCTCCACCTGCTGATTGATTATCTTTCTTTGCTGGCCTAACATCTGGTAAAAAGAATACAATAGAAGAATGAAGAATACAGCGATTATACAGGTTAATGCAACGTAATTATTCAAATCTCCATGCTAAATTGATTTACAAATTCACACTGAAACTCTAAGTATACAAACTGGAATGAGACTGCGAGAGAAACATAACACAAGATAAAACTGCCCTGCATGTTATTTTACCTATCCGTCTGCCTTTGAACATAGCGCCATCCTCATTTTGTATAGCCTTCTGTGCAGATTGCTCTTCCTCGAACTGTACAAAGCCAAAACCACGATTTATCAAGGATCCTACGACGGTACCGTACTTCGAAAAATGTTCCTCCAATTCGTGTTTGGTCATATCATCCGTTTGGAGATGACCGACGAATATCCGGCTACTAACAGTAGCGGGGTCCTTCAAAAGTCTCGCACTCATTTTTATCTTTCACCTTTCAGCTGTAAAACGACGATCGTCGATCAGATGCTCGTACGTGTATTATGAAAACCAAGAATCGGAGAAAAGTAAAGCAGTATCGGAGTGAACAAAGGTTATGTTTTCCACTAAAAGTTTACCTTGCTAGTTTTAGTTCATTCGGCTCGTTTTCCGCTATATAATTACAATGATACTTTTGAAGGAAGATCGTTAATCTCTTCTGGATAATTACGAGTTATGATAAGTCCAACATTCTAACGCAGTAACCTTCCCAGATAGGAACCGTCAGTTAAACAAACGAATGCTGGGAAGGCTCGTACGCCAAAGCGTACATAATCAAACAGTTACATGCTGCGAGTGAACGTCTATAAGTTATGAGCATAACTGTCGTACATTGGCATTCCTTGTTATTCTTTTCGATCTACACTGATCGACATTGAACTTTATAAAATCTGCGAATAATAACAAATTTGTTGGGCATACAAATATGTTTATGAAATAATCTTATACGAACGCAAAGGGTTGCACTAGCTGCACGATTAGCCGTGTGTCGAAACAAGATGCCGTTACTAATTATTGTACTTTATTGACTCATGGTGGATAGTACCTATCTCGTCAATACAATTATACATGACACAGTAAATATTTATATGAATTTAGTGGCTGCATTTGATTTTAATATAGAGTATAGTGTTTTAATTCATTGACATATTCATGTATACCTTAGTAAAACGATATAATTGCCTTTGATAACATCAACAGAAAATCTACAGAAATACATTGTCCCAATCGAAATAAACTCTATCGCATACCAAAATTGAATGATCGATGCTCTTTGGATTAATTTGTTTTATGCCCTCAAATAAATTCATAATTGTTTTCTCTCTTTTTCCCCCAGTATTCTATCTCTTTCTATTCCTTTTACTCAGTTTTACCTTTTCGTGTGGTTCACTGTAAAATAGATTTTACACTTTTATATGCATAATATTACATATATGTAGGTAAATAAAAAAAAATCCTATTTTTGACTTCCATTCAGCGTGTATGAAATTTTCATGGATTGTTTATTAAATCCTTTCTTGTATTATTTTGAGGTAAAATTCTAGATAGTTATATTTATTGGTTTATTAAAAATTTCATATTGTGAGTATTAGAGAAGCAATGATTACTGTTATAAAGAGGAAAAAAAAAATTTTATAAAAATTAAGGTCCCGCCGAGATTTGAACTCGGATCGCTGGATTCAGAGTCCAGAGTGCTAACCATTACACCACGGGACCTTGTTGAAGAAAGTTAGTTTTATTGTATTTGAATCACGGTTTTTTAAAAAATATTTAAAACATTAATTAATGCTATTAATGTAAATGATATGGAAGTTATACTACAATATATAATAAATAATTATATATAACTAATTCACAATATAAGAAATATTAAAATATTAACATATTTTTTTTATAGATTTTTAGGTATGCAGTTAAGGAATGTTTAAAAAAAAGTATGGTTATAAAATTAATAAATTGCTGAGTAAATATTTCAAATGATGCATCATACGTCTGTAAGAGATTTATAGATAGTATTTATTGATTGCAACATCAAGTGATTGTAATAAGTAAAAAATAAATAAAAAATTCAGTAACTAGTAGGAACCGATGTTTTTATTTTGCATTTTTCTTAAATGATTTCAAGCTGCATTTTTGTCTGTTTCATCTTCTTGCTGTTTCTTCGATTCTTGTTCTGGACAATCTTCCTCAGCTTTAGGCCTCTGGTTCTCATTCACTGTTTCTGATTCCTCTCGATTCTCATCTTCCTTTGCAATGGTCTCCTAAACATTTGTATTGTAAGATAGGTTGTTTTAACTATCGAAACGTATTACAAAATATTATTTGGTTATAATTTTTTACTTTTTCACATCCTTTTTGCTGCTTTGAATTTGTGTTACATATCTCAAGTAAATTGTATTTTTTATATTTGTAATAATTAGGTGCAATAGATATAAGGCAATTACTACGTATGACTTCAACCACTACAGCAATTTCAGGATTTTTTAAGTCCGCCTTATTTCCTGGATTCTTCCGTGCTATTATCTCAGCCAAATCTTCAATAACTTCATCTCTGTGTATATTGTTATTGCTATGACGACTGTAATATTAATTTGATATCAATATTACTATTGGATTAACTGTTCCTAATCATTTTCATAACTTTTAGCAGAATATTTACTTAAATACAATGCTGAATGTTTTTGGTTCTTGGGAAAAGTATTGTTCAAACAATTCCTCTGCCTTTGCCTTTATATGATTCATATATGCTTTACACACAACTTCAATTGGTAATAGTCTTAATAAAAACCGTGTACGTTGTTTCTTTGTCTTATCCAACTCTGTAACAATTCTATTAACCAGCTCCAAAGGATTTGACAAATTGGTTCTGATAAAAATTACATTTTTTACGCCAGTGTCCACTGCCTGTAAAATATATATTATTATAAAAAATAATATGTCAAAAATATGAAGTAGACATTATAAAAGCTTACTTGAAACCTTCTTGCAGCAACTGGTTTTTCATACTGTTCTTTTAGTTCATTAATTTCTTTATCTAAAGCAATAGATATATCTTCTTCTGTTTGTTCAATGGAATTATTTCCATCATTTTTATCACATAATGTCTCAGATTCCTTGGCGAATAAAAATTTCATATCGTTACAGATCTGTACATGCTGGTTTCTGTTATTTCAAGTGAACTGTACCTGCTCCTTTTGCGACCCGTAGAGTTCATCAGCAAATTCGTCAAGTAATTTATAAGCATCGCGAACGCAATCTTTTTCGCGAAAATTACAAGTGCATAAAAAACCCGTCATACCTGCCTCCAGATTGTATTGCTTTCGTTTTTTTTGGTTACTTTCATTGCTTGAAAAATAATTCTTCTTCCTCTTTTGCACTTCCATAGTAAGGATAGGTTAATACCTATTAATAAAAGAACGTGTAGTTAACATTTGGGAAATACATTTTTTTACTAGTGCAGTTACGCTTTGCAGAGTTCATTGCGTGTATTTTCAATATTTATGCGAAATTGCATTGCAGTTACCCGTGCTGAGAATTTTTGTAAAATATTAACGCACGGTAATCACGGAGTACATCACTCTAAAACTTATCGAATTGTTTTAAAAAGTCGCACTTTATGTAATTCTATATTGAGGTATTTGCAGACTGTAATTGCACCAGCAGTATCTATTACATTAAAATGTATTTAATTACAATTATTTTACTCGAACAGGTTGACCATAAGTTGTTATTTACATTGATCATACAATATACATAGGGGGCACTAACGGTTAACAAGGTATATATAATAGCGACTTTACGTGTGCGCACACGTTTCAATATTTGAACGTAGTTTACCGCATAAGAATGATTTGTTTAAAGAACGCATTAAACAATGTAACAAATACAGTTTGCTCATATGTTTTTCTTTCTGTCGTAAGGAAAATAATGAGAGTTACTGTAAATTTCATTTGCATGGCAATAAATACAGAAATGTACAATTATAATTACTTTATTTCATTATATAAAAAATATATTATACCGAATTTATATATAAAATATTATACAAAAATACTGTTAAGTGTGTTCAGTATCATCAGTATCATATTAAAATGTTAATGTTTTAAACAATTGAGATGTGGATTCATTTAAATAAGTTCCTCCATCAATACATTTCTACGAACAGCATTACTGAAACCTTCTTTATATTTATACCATACACCGTATTTCGTTAGGGTTTCACGCATATGAAAGGAAGATTTGTCCGATCCTGGTGACAATTTCTCTTTATCTTTAGATTTCTCTTTTACTATGATGGGTCTGCCAAAGAAGTCTTTGTATACCTGTAAACATAAAAAAGACATCGTTAAGATGCATTAATAATCCTCCGCAATGTCGATAAAGTTTTATATATACATACATATATAAACTTACTTCTTCTTTTAGTTGAATAGGTTTTTTAGTTTGTTCACCGTGATTTGTTACATTAGAGGAATTATTCTTTACATTTTTTTCTGCTTCTGATATGGACTTTTTCCCATCAATACTTTGCGTTGTATTTTTCTGCATCCCGTTTTTAGTATTACTTTTTATTGTATGTGTAGCATGCACGGTACGACGTAATCTTTCACTCTCTAGTTCTTGTGCAATTATTTGTTTTACCGCATAAACCAAGGTACGTCGCTGTTTACATTCGGGGAAAATTCCAATTTCGAAAATATTCCTGCAATAAACAATCGTATTATAATATTGATAATAATTTATAATCAGTTTCCTTTTAGAAACTTACGGATCCAGTTTATAATCGTAACTCCCTTCCGGAGTTTTTTCTTGTATCAGCGTAAGACCAAACTCCAGCAGTATGTTCACCAGTCGAAGGAGATCATCTCTTTCTTTGGAAGAATACAAATGGCCGGAAACCGTACGGAGCCGGGGGGATAACAGATCTGGTAAATATGTTGCTATGTCGGTAGATAACGTGAAACTATCTCGACCGCATGCCCGTTGCACAATTTTTAAAGCTCCTATGCTCCTTGCCATTTTTTGATTCACCTATAAATGTAAACTCGATATGTAATAGTGGTTTGCTAGAAGAAGCAAGTGTCCATACTTCTTGCCAATATTTGTATAAATGAAACATTTACTTCATAAACGATTGAAGGGTAAGATAACCTTGGACAACGTGTTTTGGCCAGAAGTAAATGCCATGCAACAAATGCATAATTTGTATAGGGCATAATAGACCAAACTTGCTGATTAGCAACAAGCGATAAAACTTTATCGAAAAATTGAAACCATTCTAATGATAGACATATTTGTTTTAATTTTTCATTGCAAACTTCTGGATAATTATGAAATATCCCTTGTACTAATTTTTCAGACTCTCCTGTAATATACAAAATATGTGTGAAATTGCTGTTGGCTGAGCATACTTATATATATACATGTATATACGATAAAATACAAAAAAATTACCATACTGCACAGTTTTCAAAACCTTGTGGACTCTTTCAGGTATAGGAAATAGACCCGATCGATTCATAGGGATTGTTAAAATTTCATTCCATGTATCAAATAGTCCTTTGCGACTGTCTTTCAATGTTAAAGATAAATTAGCTTTCAAGTTTGCATTCCCCATGTATTGCAATGCTCCCAAACAATATCTTACATCACAACCAGATATTTCTGCTAATTTTAAGAGAGCATCTGGATTTACCTTCAGTCTTTCTTTTCGTGCTATTTCCATCAATCGATTCGCTAATCTTGTCGGACTTACTTCTGGTACAGCTATAAAAAGAGCATATGCTCTAAGTGTTCTGTAAGTCAGAAGAAAAATAAATATATTACTTTTATCTTTGAAAACTTTTATTCTATGTGAAAAGCATAATGTAATTACCTTAAGGATGGTGTATAAGGTTCGTTGCATATGCATATTACAGGGCGCTTACAACCTTCCGAATTTCTGTCAGGCTTTGACTTATCCTTTCTTCCCTTTGCGGCTAATTTTCCTTGAACAAATTTTAGGAGTAACTCAATTGAAGCTGCTGGAGCTCCATCGATTTCATCAAGAACCAAACAATTGGGCCGTGGATCACTACCCATTACCGCTTTCATTTGGGTAGATGCCAGGAGCACTTGCCTGAATAATGCGCAGATTGCTTTGACCAACTATGGTTAAAAATAATGATTGCGAATTATTGAAAACTCACCTTACCTAAATGCGTCAGGGCTTCTTTCATCGCTTGCATTGATTTCAACAACATTATAGCCTGCATGCCTTGCTGCTAAATGAGCAAGAGTTGTTTTACCTAATCCAGGTGGACCACTCAGTAAAGCTATTCTGTGAGTGGGATAACCCTTTTTGTCTAATTCTTCTTGAACCCCTTCATTTGCAAATTTTTGGTAACCGAATGGAGTAGTAGATTTCTTTTTCTTATTCTGCACAACATTTCGGTTAAATACAATTTTGTCCCAAAGCTTTAACCAGTGTAAAAAGTGCCTATTTACACTTTCGTCTGAAAGCAACTCTATGTACGAGTGTGGCTTGTATTTATCGACCCAAAGTTCATCATTATCATCTGCATTATCCATAGAGGTAGATGCTGGCTGTCCACTGCGCTCGACATTTTTTATTATCTGATTCATACACGTTATTTGTTTATATTAAACATATGTTATAGTATAGTAAAACTCACCTGAAACAAGTTTGCAAACAAGTATATTTTATCCACCTACAATTTCCTCAGCTTGAGCTTTCAGTTGGTTGTATGGTGTTGAAAGGAGATTAGATGTTGGTTGAGAGCATTTGTAAACTTCATTTTGTTCATTTTTCATCCTGACGTATATGCGTTGCGCATCATATGATCTGGTTATTGCCACAAAGTTCCAAGATGGCACTTTAATGGATATGCTTTCTCTCTTTCTACTAAACAATCACAAAGATTCATAAGCAACAACTCTACTTTGTATGTACACATACATTTGATATTAAGATTTAATCACTTACTCTTCGTGATAGTTCCTTTTCACTGCCATTCCTGTGTTCTGTTCATGGAATTTTTCACGAGCATCCAGTACTCTTTTGATGATCTCTTGTGGCTGATCCCATCGAGGTCTCTTTTCTTTTGGTTCAAGAGTATCACCTGAATGTGAATATATAAGCAAAGTATCTTTAATGTGCTTAACCATTGAAATCGTGAGAGTAGAAATTATTATTATGCAAACTTACAGAAATAATCCGTTTCAAGTAAATCTGATATATCCCCAAATAGATCTTGATAATTACGTTTCTTTGAAACATCAGTTACACCGTTCTCTAAGTTTTTGTTAATATAAGATGTAGAAGGGACTTCATTACTTTCTTTATGATTTTCCGTAATTTTTTCTTGCACCTGTGAAACTGTTTGATGATCTATCACCGCTTTTTGTTTCTTATACTCAGCTAAAAAATACAGTATATTATTCTCAATATCGATGTAAAATAATAATCCTGTGTTATAAGAATATGTGCAGTCAGGTTATGTAAATAATACCTTCAATTTCTTGCAGCACCTCATATTCATCTTGGTGCACTAAGTCAAATTCGTCGTCTGGATCTGGAAAATCGTTGTCCATACCGAATACTTTGAAAATGAGCTGTAAATATACTATATTACTTTTCTTAATATTCCGGGGGACTATCTGCAATCATATTAATGGACTTGTATTCGTCGGTAAGGTATACTATACTATACTACTTTTTCCCGCGCTTTTAGTCACATGCTTAAAGTAACGTAATAATTTAACAAGCTAAAGCTACATAAAATTGTCTTTTTAATGTTTATAAGCATTTGTTATATATTTATATTCAATTGCTAGTTTTACCGCTGGGCTATATTAACGACTATTTCAAATTAACAAAGAAAAAAATAACGTGTTTTTTCAAAAGAGCTCTGAATTGATTTGAAATTTTTTACTCTTATTAATATTAAGGTAGAATGTACAGTGCAGGGAATATAAATAATAATACTAAAATAAATAATATTTTAATCGTAGAAAAAAGGAAGGTGTATTACACGTACATACGGTTTAATAAATTTTATTTCGCTGCGTATAAAATATAATGGAATACTATGGTACAAGGCTTTCACACCCTTAGCACTTCCATTAGTTCGAATATCGCACTTGGACGATAACTACTTCAGGTGTATACCAAATGTTTAGGCCGCCAGTAGTTTTCACTGTAGTTATTTACTCCGAGATACTTCGTGTTCCTTGAGCAAATATGGTGCACAGTATTGTTGAGATATTCGTGAAAGAAGTTCAACAAAGTATCGGCTTAATAGTCGTTACACGAAGTAATGACATTAATGGAAATTACAATACGGTTGAATTCGTATTAGCGATATTCCACGTTCTCTGTTGAACGCCCGCTGAATATATAACTTCTCTTGAATGTGCTTGGCACTTGTTCTGTAACGGCCGTTTCGAATAATAAAATTCGTTTTTCGCATTCTCAATGAGTTTCATCGTATGCTTATGATGTCACTATCCGTAAAAGATAAGTGCATTTTTTCGACTTTCGTGCTGCAGAATTGCATACAATTTGTGAGTAAAAGATAAAAAATGAGCAAAAATGCTCAAAATGCTTTAAAAAATTGACTTTATTAAAATGTTGCAATAGACGAACTGCAGAAAATAATTCGCCTTGTTCGAAAGCAGGCCTGTACTGTTCGTCGGCGTTATAAGGTATATTTTTGGTATACTGAAGTACGGTAGAAGTATATCCTTTAAATAGCATCGGTTTACAGAAGAATTTCAAACCAGGTCTGATATGATGTCTGGTGGATACAGTGAAACCTATTCTCCATTCGTTTCGAATGGAATACTGTCTAATAGTCCTTTTAATCCACATGACGGAATACTAATTATACGTTTTTGCCAAATATCGATAGTACATCTTTCGTAGATCTACACGTATTGATCGCATATATTTTTAAATCTAAGATGTAAAGAGAACAAGATCTTCCTCGAAGACTGACTTCTAGTCGGCGCTAGCGGGTGTATTTTCGGCGCGTTGAGGTATCGTCTCAGTCAGCGAGGAGCGTTTCGCGGGTGAAGGAGTATGTCGAGGCTCCTCGCGGTGTTTGAGATTTAAATAGCATTCTATCGAGCCAGTACACTCGCCAGTTTGTCGAAAATCCGTAAGCCAAGCTTGAGATGGACTCTGTGCGCAATATACAAACTCCTCCGTCGTACGTTTTGTAGCGAAGAGCAAGACGGTTTTCTCGATCGAATGACGGTTGCGTGTCATACCTTGGAAATATGAACAACTGGGGGCGATTAAGGTAGTCACTCACCGTGAATCCGGTGCCGGTAAGGTTGCGGATCAATAACGCACCCTTCGAGCAAGCGTGTGCGAACTTCTTCGTTAACGACGTGAGTACATCCATCCAACGTCGTTTTATCGAAAGACAGTCACGTGTTTTCGCCGTGGAAAAGTAAAGTCCGTTATCGGGCTGATTTAATGCGTTCCGTGGAAAACGTCCAAGCCTCGACCATAGCAGGAAGTTTTGGTTTTCTACTACGTTTTGCATGAAATACCGATGCTACGAATTTGCACGTGAGACGTTTTTCGATACATTGTTACGAACTTTCCATCGATCGCCATCGCGTTTCCCATTTCGTCACTAACCGATTGTTCATCGTATCGTGGGAGAATGAAATAAGTAAGACGGTGACTTTGCATGCTACGTCCGTTGATACAGGTGCGAATGTTGATACGGATGAGAACTAGTACGCGAGTGTTCGCTTCTATACTGTAATATAACAGTGTTTTTGGATAAATTGCAATTTCTTGTGCAGTGAAGAGCTCCATTTTTTTATGGAAATTAATTAATACTTATGCAGAATTATAAAAAAGACTGGTAGCGACCGAATGCCTTGTAAAACCATTGGTATACCACTGAAATACAAAAATTAAAAAATACTTGTTAATTAAACTATTCTTTAAAAATTACGCTGCAGCGGTAGGACTAATAAATTTTTCCTTTGCGCAGACGGTATAAAGTATGCAGACATCGTTGCCAAAGAAAACAATTGGCTGCATTGGAAAATGTACATCTGGCCTAAGTCCTGAGGAACTGGACAAAATTACAGATAATATATGCAAAACTCTGATTTCCCCAAACGGTAGAAGAATATTCAAGATATATTTGCAGCAGGGTGGTTTTATAGATAATCTTGAATGCTTGGAATTATATGAAACGTGTGTTGAATTCATCGAGAAGGACAAACATTATCTGTAAGTTAGATTGTTTGAATCTGTAATTAATATTCATATTAATATTTGTAATTAATATTTCCATTATGTTTATATTTTGTCACACGTATATTCCTTTCGTTATTAGAGACGATAATAGTTTTCTTTGTTTATTAATATCATTTAAGAAAAAATAACTTTTAGATACACAGCAAAGAATCCCGATATAAATTCACTGAGGAATGATCTCAATACAGTTAAAGAATTGGTGGAAGATTTAGACGGGGTCAATCAAATAGATAAGGCTTTCATGGAGCGTTTCAATAAAGCTTTGATGAGTGACTCTCGATGTGATATGGTGGAAATGTTGAAAGATGCAAGGGATTGTATGTGCAATCATTTGAGACATGCACATAAACATTTTAAACTATATGCATCAGAACCATGTCCGTTGACCAAATGACATTACATATTACTTATGTGTCATTCAAATATTATGCACGTGTGATACTAAAATACGTTTTAGTAGAAGTCTGTGATGCACAGTGATATATACTTTTTTTAGTTTTTATACTGGTTATAATACTTCACATCTGATGTGTGTCTGTGTATGGGACTCTAGCATTCAGTATAAGACATAACGTTATTTTTGGTTTTCCTAAGGACACTAAGTTATTTATATGTTTCATGGAAATAAACATTGTTACAAAACATTTATACATTTTATTTTATGCACCTGTATCCTTTTCTTTCCTTACAATGTCGAGTAGTTCTTAAATCGAAATAGCGCAATTAATGGTGTGAAGATATCGGCTTTATTGTTTTTACAATGAAAGAAGTAATATTCAAAGTGCTACAGAAGCATTTTCAATCTCTAAGATACACCGTTTTATGCATGTAGTTTTTTGTATAATAAATTATTTTGCACATTTGCTAACAATCTGAAATAATTTTATTTAATAGCGCAAACTATTATCGATATTACTTCAATTTTGAACAATTTTCTTTTGGCAAAAACTTGTGGTCTTTCGACCGTCCCCTTCTCTAAAATCCATACCCGGCATTTTAATTTTCCAAGACGATTGCTGTCCGCTCGCTTTATACTACTGTTTATAATAATTCTTTGGAAATCACGAAAATGGGTAGCGTTATACAAAGATCTTTACGTTCGTTGTACGAGTGTCAAGAGCGCGTTGACAAAGATGTGGATCGACAACCGGAGCAGATTAATTTACGTAAAAGGAAAAAGAACAGAGGACACGGTGGAAAACCAAGGGTGTCATTTTCCAACGCCTCCGTCGATAAAAAAAATACCGATGTGTCAATTCCAGGAAGCGGTACATAATTATCTAATAACGACGAATAGCTACAAAGAGGAAACGATTGTTGATATAAGCCGCGATTACAAGTTAATCGTGTATTAACCGTGTATTAATTAATGTGCACAAAAATATGCGATCGAACTTTTCAGTAACCAATACGTCTCAACGGACGGTGATCACGAGAATAATTGAAATTCGTAACATCGTGGAGTCTTTGGAGCTCAGTATGAAATTATCGCGAAGTCTGGAAGTCGAACAACTGGCACGGTATTCCACGTTAAAAATGAAGAATGGCTTTGTATTAAGTGATCTCAGACAGGCTAATAAACGTAATAAAGATATGCTGAGTAAGTGCGGATCGATCAGGCAGATCAATTTGTACTTTTTGTAGCCTTATAAAAATTAATTATTATACTTTTAATTATTATACACTTTTAAATATACCCGCTTTTCACGTAGATTTATTTCGTCAAAGCGTGACCGGTATTAGTCATGGAAGTCAAGATACGTTACCGGAGTATTTGAAGAAAGCAGTTCAGAAAACATGGCACCAGAAGTAATACGTTTATCTCGCGCAGCCATATATGTAAAAGTAAATTGATTATTTTTTACCAGATACGATACCCTATTGACCCAAAACGAGCGCATGAAAGAGGATATACTAAACGCAAAGTTAAATATAAAGGAAAAGACCAAGCAGGTACCATTTTACAAACCGCAATAGAGCGATAGATAAATAAATAACGGAGAAATAAATAATATTTGGAATATGTCAATGTCAAATTAAAGGTCAAAGTTAGATGTTTGTCTAATTCAGATCGCGGCCCTCGAGAAGAAATCGTCGAATCTTGCCGAAAGTCTTCTAGAGAGTGATAAATCTATAAAGTCTATATGCGCAAAGTATTTGCGATTGAAGAAACGTAAGGACGAAGAAGAGATTCTATTAAGAGGATCCATTGAAACTCTACAAGTAATGTGTAATCTTTGGAAAGAGGATAAACCGAAGGTGGTAAGAAGACCAAAGTGCGTCTTAAAAATCAACGATTTTTTTTTAGGAAGCATTGCAAAATGCGAATAACACTGCGACGTTAAGGAAACTCGAAATGTCCTTAGTACCCAGCAAAGATGCTTTACTTACGAGAGAAACACGACGTAGTGATCGGTTGGCGCACGAAAATGCACTTTTGAGGACTCTCTTGCACGAGGCCCGACGTGACTGCAAAAGCAGTAGAGCTAGCAGCACCGTTACATTTGAAAGAACAGCGTAATCTAAAAACTGGTTCACGCGTGTACCGTGGTAGCTTTAAAACGCAAGTTACATCTCAATCCTTTGAATAAAATCAATTTGATGACATATCAGCTCTACCGTTTATCGTCACGAGAGATCGATGGTGCGATTTATAGACTATATTAAATAATAAATGACGTAAATTTTGAAAATTTTCCCTTGCTCCGTTTAAAATAAAATGAAGGTTCGTGAATTACATCCAAGATCCGTCTCATTCCGTGTTTATGATCATTCACCTCTTATGTCATAACCATTTTGATTACATCACGAAACAATAAGCCGATTAAAGGATTACATGTAATTGGATCAGCATCGACCGAGTGGCAGGTGCTTCACTATATCAAGAGCAAAACTCTCCAGTAATGTCTCACTTGGTGCTCAACAGCACTGAGGGCGTATCAATTACATCTTAAGTCTTACGAAGTAAATATGTAAGTGAAATGTATTCTTAAGCAGATACATTACGTTAGATATGAAGCTAACTTATATATATATATATATATATATTCCACTGACTTTCCAGACATTATCTCCGCTTCGTACGCCTTCTGCCCACGATAAATGTCCCGACCGACGAGCATTAGCAACTCCTCAAAATCATTGTTCACGAGCAGTGGCGGGGGATAGTATTGGTGTGAAAATTGGCAGCGACAATTCGTCACGATGTACGAGACTTTGTGCAAATTCAGTGCATTTTGCATAGTGACTCCGTTTCTCGCGTTAGGCTTCGGTCTGCTATACGTTTATCGTTGCTTCGTCGAAGTCATACTGCGGATACAGTTGAAGGATAGGTATGTCGGTCTTCTGAAGGGAACCGACTCTGTCTGGGCGATCGAGGAAACGTCCGCCCTTTCCATTATCAACATCCTCGTCGTCCTGGAGAAGGATGCACGCCACTCGAACATAGGTTTCTTGGAGAATTTCCGAAATTTGGTGAAGGAACGCCTCCTCAATTCTACCCTCGAAAAACTGCTTTATCGCAGACGCAAGAAATTCGGCTACTACTTCTGGGAGCGTTGCGACGACGTGGACCTCGAGGAAAGGGTCAGATGGCTGGAGCACGAGCGAGCGAATTGCGAAGGTGCGTGCGGCGATCTTTATGGGAGTAATATGAAGAGCACCCTTCAGGAGATATGCAACAAGCCATTGCCGCACGGCCACTCGACTTCGTGGGAGATTTTGGTAGGAAGAACGTGTCACCGATCGAGCCATCACAATTTGCGCCGCATCGAGGAACGGGCGAAAAGCGGCAAAATCAAAATTCCGATTTTATTCCGCGTGCATCATTCCCTGGGCGACGGAATTGCTCTCCTGAGGCTCCTGCTGGAAGTCGTGGCCGATAAGGATGTGGTCTCCAAATCGCTCGTGGAATTGGGCGATGATAAGTTACAACGGCAAAGCGGAGAGGAGGATTGTGATATAATTAGTATACCCGTTCCTCAAAGAAACTGTGCTGGGTTACGCTCGACTATGAAGCACAGAGCTGGAATGTACTCTTACGAGAGCAGCGTCCTCTCCGCCTCTATGCCATTTGCAAATGTGATGCTTTTCGTGGAATTCGGACGGATACTTCAAAATTTCATCGACACCAAATTGAAACTCCTTCACTGTCTGACGACGAGCACGATAAAGCGCGAGGTGATAAGGTTTTTCACCGATGAGTGGAATAATCTAAGGAATTTTTTGATAAACGATGTATATACGTTCGTTAAGAAACTTATAAAAACAACGAGGATCGTTTACGATGCGCCCGAATGTTTGTATCAACAAGCGGTCCGTAGCATGGATAATAGGTTCATTATTTTATTGTATTTAATATTTCGGGTAAAGAAGATGCGCTCCCTTGATTTTTAATATTTCTTCTATACCGTAGTACGCTACATGGTCCTGAACTGACGGGCGAGAAGATTATTTCTTATTGGTTGGAGGACGATTCCAAGAAGACTCGTGATGAACGTATGCTGCTAAAAATCCAGACCATAAAGTATATCACCGGTGCTAGGTTTGAAGATGTGTTCCTGGCTGCTTTGTCTTCAAGTCTGCACAAATACTTCCTACAGGTGTGAATTGGGCTGAAAGTTGATGCTTTATACCGACTATTTGCATTGTGGCTAAATATTTTTCTAATCCAGGTCGACATAATACCTCCTGATCGGCTGACGGTCGTTCTGCCGTACAGGATGGAGATGTCGAAGGATACTCTGACCTTGGAGAATAATTTTTCCGTCGGCCTTCTGCCGCTTTGTATTTCCGAGATAAACGAGCAAATATGCTACGATCCAATGAAGGATCCAAAGATACTCGAGCGGCTTCAGGACGTGACGGTGGCCAACGATAAGCTGAGAAGCGGATTGGATTATACGATTAACTTTTGGGTCATGAAGTATCTTTCCGCGATACTGCCGGATGTTTTACTGAGACCTTTACTTGAGAGCCACAGTACCATGGTTTTTAGTAATCTAGTCGGACCAAAGGAGGTTCATATTTTGGGCCATTCCCTGAAGAATATCGCATTTTGGATACCAAGCAGGTGAGTTATTGTTTTATCTATACAATATTGGAACTTGCATAGAAGCATGCATGAGATTCTTTGACGTATTTTTAAAAAGCGTAATATTTTCATTGTAAATCAGCGAAATGTCGTTGCTAGTTCTATTTTTAGTATCGTATACAATTTAAGAGCGTGTGGTCGGTGATTATTTTTATATTGTTAATTAAATGTTGAAAATGTTAATAACGTTGCGCTTTCAGAAGTACCACTGGTATAGGGTGCTCCTTGTTGAGCTATCGGGGATATTTGCATTTATCGTTGGCTGCTGACAAAGCATTGGTGCAAAACGAAAAACTCCTTGCGAAAATTTTGGAAAATACCGTGCACGAAATTGACGATCTCTACGATAGGCTAACGGCGTCGAGCTTTGCCAAAAAGTTTCACACTGTTCCAGCAACATCCACGGAAAAAGGTATCAAAATCTTATGTATCATTATCTTCCGTAATTATTGAAACAATATTAGTAAATTTGCTTTGCTTCCAGAAATCGGTGTGTTGTGAATCGGAGGACAAATTTCTCGACAAGTGTTCTTTCCAAATATTTTTCGTAATGTAGTACGAAATCATTGTGATATTGTCCGTTTTTATTTTATTTCGGAACATGTTACTGTTACGCTTATTCTTTCTCCTGTAAATACATCAGTTTCCTAAAATAAAATATTTATAATCGTAGAGTTTTTTTTTAACACATTGAAACGTATATGATTACTGGAAATATTCTCCACTTCTCATCAGTTATATATACGCATACTTACTTTATATTTCTATTTTTTTCTTCAACCGTGGTGCATACCGTGTATTATTGTGAGTCAGAATTATGCACACTTACTTAATTTCACTGTGCCGTTCGTCCTACTTCTTGGCAATTAACTACTATGTAAATATCGTGTAACGGTATTCTGCTGACCTTCGTTCACAAATTGTCACACAATATTTGTTCTTTGATAATAAATGACCACAATACGATTTAAGAAAATATCGAGCCCATTCCTTTTGTAAGCATTTCTATTGTTATCAAAAATATCAATCGTTTCATTCAAGCAAGGAAATAATGTACGAATCATAAAGTTTATCAAATACATTAGAACAATCGGTAAATTCGAAAATTCTCGTTTTGGATAAAGCTCCAGAAAAAGTGGAAAAAACGGTAGGAATCGTCGATCTAGCGGTTCGCTCTGAGAAAGAGATAAGGCCAGAAGACGATGTCGAAAAGGGCGCTGAGGAAGGACAGGCTTGCACGACGACGACGACTTGTAGCTTTTGGCGATGCGCTTATCGTCGAATTCTGTTTCGCTTCTGGAGAAGCAGAATGTGCAATTTTCTTCGAATTAACTCCATTTGTTTTGACGTCTTCGCTACTGGAAACCGACGATGCTTCCATGTCGTCGGAGCTAGTGTCGATGTATTTTCGATGCTTCAACGATCTGTACCATTAAAATTATGATGAAGGATGGTGTTTAATTATACGATAACCAATAATCGTAGGAGCTGCAAAGATGTAAGGACTAGAATTTCTGTATGCAAGATCCGAGTTCAAATGCCGTGGATCGCTCGTGGAAAATTGTTCACGTAATAATGAAATTCCAGTGATTCTGAATACAGCTTAAAACAATAGATTCCAGGCCAAAGGTCCTCAACAATAGGCGTCGAAAATTAAATGCACAAACAAAACGAATAATCGCGCGTCACAGATTACGAATAGGAAGAGCGCGTGAAGAAGCTAAATGAAATTGAGTGGAATGATAGATCTACGTTTGTAACAAGTGTAATCGTAATTATAGCCATAAACATTTGGTCAGGCATAAGAAAAATAGGTGTAAAGTTGGAAAAAATCATGTATCCGGTATATTTGCTTCGCAAAGTGCTTCATTCGATAACCATTGTAGGATATCATTTCATACGTTATGATCGTGAAAGTGTTGACTACTTCCTACAATTTTTCTTACCATTATTTATTCGTATTTTTCTCACAGTCGACTCGATATCTATGGCTATAATCGTGGTTAAGCTGATTATAAACATAGGCCCATGGAATGTATATAAAGCAGAAGTCGATGAAATTAAAGAGGACACGGTATTGTACTTTGGCAATTTCTTCGCTCTTGTCTGCGTTCGAGATGAACTTTTCAGACAACGGTACGCATCATCGTCATTCGCAGCACTGGACGTTGGACTGGCATTGTTACAGGACTGACACTGGCAGTGCAGTTTGAAACTTTGCAAGACTGTTCTGGTACACGGATCACCGGCATTGCCAACGATGGCGGGAGAATCGTCCGTCGAAGTCACACCACGATCAACGTCCAATTCCTCGTCGGCCTCTATTCCCGACGTTTTTTCCTCGTTCCATACGATTCTGTTCAAATGAATTTCTCGGTTCAGTTGAGTGAAAAGCGCTCAATTTTAACTGGCAAGCCGTACTTTGGTTTGTCCAAGAGCCGACAATTACTCTCCCGCTTCAAAATCATCCGATCCTGCAGCGCATCGTGTGTTTTTCTCGCTGCAGCTTTCTCAGCGCTGCTCTGGCTATTTTGCAAAACGAAGAGAATATCTTTACACGAAAGCTAACCTCGTATTAGCAGAATGATTACTGACTTTTTAGCCTTGGGCGATACCTCGTCAGGCACGTGCTTGGACTTCTTTGTTATCGGTAGTATTGTGCTCTGTGGTGCACGCAGCATAGACACATATACACAGTTATAATTCGTATTTTTACGTTGCAAAGACATAAGGGTGCTGGGTGAAAAAATATATACTTTTGCGCGCGGTATCTTGCTGCTTTTGATGTTCAAACTGGAGGATTTTCCTATACTTCTTGCAGAATCGCCCGATATTTCGGCCCTTATCGTCGTACCGTTGGTCCGAGTTTCGTCGCTGCACTCAATAGGATGAAAAACGTGTGATTCTGCATCGCCACGACATATGTGTTGAGTATTTTCATTCAGCTGTTACAAAAGGTTGCGGATATCAATCCTTTCGTCGTTCATACGTCGTTCACATACGATATAGAATAAAAAAAATCCCAAAAACGAATCAGGAACCTTGAAGATTTTAAGCTACGCTAAGCCGAACTAGATTTACGAATCAACGTGAAATTTTGGTGAGTATACTTGTCTAATTATTGTTACAAAATACCGACTACAGTAACTGTTGGGATTAACACGGTCGAAGCAAGTCCCTCGAATTTCGACGACTGTCCTCGAAACACGCGAGTGCACATACTCTGAAGAAGATTATTACAAAGGTCAGATGAGCCTAATAAACCTCGTAAGACGTATCCGTGGAGGCCTTCACCCTATCCCCGATTTTATCCTCGTCCTTCTCGAGATCCTCGACCTCCTCGCAGACGCTCGAACATATTTCCACCGCGCGGTTTTTGTCCCTCGCGCTCGGCGATCCCGATTTGGTGCACTTCTGCAACTTCGTCTTGGCGCTCGATGGCTTTGCGTGCACGTTTTTCCTGGCAGTGAGCCCACTTCGCATACGAACGTTCAAAGTCCTCCTCCTGAGCTGCGGGCCGCTGGCCATTGAACTTGGACTCTCGACGCTCTCGTCGAAGCTGAGAAACTTCGACACGTCCGGCTGACTGATGGCCGCCTCATAGTCGTACGATATCACCTCTGGCTTTGCTCTAGCACTGCGATTGTTTCTGCCCTTCAGGCGAGGACTGAGCGATCTGTCCTTCGACGATACTGCGTTCTCTTCGCGTTGCGACTTCGAATTCATCGTGTCTCCTGCATGGCTGTGATCCCACCTATGATCCCGCGAAGAGCTTTGGAAAGACCGGTTGCGAATGAGATTAATTTACAGTCAGCACTCGGAAGTTATTCGTCGTGGTCTGTATACGAATAAGTATTTTAGTACGATGGTTGTTATGATTATATATCATCGAATGATCATCAATATATAAACCTGACGATAATGTTCTATAATTTGTTTCTTCATAATGTGGAAATGAATTGTTTCGAGAAATCACTCGTGAGATAGAGATGTATTTTTAACGCGCAAAATTAATTTGCACGATTCCATTATACATGGTATTGATCGAATTAATTTCTTACGATTCATTCTTGTAAGCGTTGATTTAAATATAGTTTCGTTTATCAAAGTGCTGCAACTTACGTAGCAGCAATGGACGTGCTCTTGCTGGAGATCAGATCCTTCTTACCGCCTTTACGTATTTTAAATTTACCCCAAAATTTTAAAATCGCCTTGGAACGTCTACGTTGGATCGTCTTCAGTGCGAAATTGCATTGATCCTTACGATCGACAAATTTCGCTTCTTCATCTTGCCATCTTAGTTCCGTTTTCTCGTTTACGAGCGAAGGAGATACAAGGTGATTAGGTTTATACGGTAATTGCGGTCGAAATGTAAAGCGCGTTTTTCTTATATTCGCCAGTATTTCTCATAAATAAATTCACATCTTCTGGATGTTAGTGGAAATGTAACGAAACGTCATTATCTTCGCCGTGTAAATAGACAAAAGTGTCTCATCGAAGTTTCAATGCTATCTCGATTGTGCCGTAATTCGTGCTTATCCGACTTCATCCGAAGTTGGCTCCAAAATAATTATTTTCCACGTTTTCGTTCTATTAATGAATGAAGTGACTCAAAAGAATTTACCATGTAAAGTGTATTAATTTAAATACACGGTAATCATTATCGGCGTATCTTATCCTTCGAATCGATATAATCTGTCTGTTTTTTAAAACGGTCTCCCACGACAGAATTATCGATGTACAATTTACGCTCTCGCCATTAGTATTTACAAATATTTGTCCATCTTGCGAATTGATTCCACGATCATCTAACATACATAGTAAGCACAGTCCTTCTAAACATATTTATTGTTTCTACAAATTACATTAAAGAAAATTATTTCATCATGAAACAATAATGGCAATGTATATATTATTCATCCCTTATGGTAAATCAATATTATAACGTGGATAATAGTTTAACACGCGTAACGAGGTCAACTTTCTCACTAGAAAATACGTAACAGCATAAGCGCGTTAAAATTCGTTATCTACACGTTGGCCTATGTAGGAGTATATGTAACACAAATCTGGAAATCTTTTCGTAAGCTAAAAACATCAACGCTGCCGTTAATACGGTTTGCACTATCTTCGCCTCCATTCCCTTGTATAAACCTTGTATTCCATGTTCCCTATCAAAGAAGTTGCGTTAAAAAAATTCGTACAAAGCAGAATACCCTTACCTACGATTTAAAAAGAAAACACGGTCATATCACTTACTTTAAAAGGTGACCTAAAATCTGCAACGTGCCCGCATTGGGCGGCAGGTTTGGATACTTGTGTCCGTGCTATAAACGAAATATACCGAGTACAGTGTTAAAGTTCGCGTACATTATATAAATCAAATGCTTAAACATCGATGCTTCGATCAAACAAATGCTTAAACATCGTATAAATATATGTAAGAAAATAATAGAAAAATTTACCCTGAGCTTCGACTGTGCCAGCTGGAGGGGGTAAGTCACAGCAGTGGCGATGGATTTTGCGACAGCGCCAATCGCAAAGAACATCCAGGCTGGCGGCTGAGCACCTTGAAGGGTAGCGCTGACCCTTCTCTTTATACTTTCGTACGTCATGAATTGTATCGCGGGGTTGATGACCAGCATCAGGCTCGGCAGCGTTCCTGCCCAAAGCTTTTCGATTCCCTCGTGTTTCCATATGTGCACAAGTCCCTCTGCAAGGGAGAGAACATTACCACGTCTGTTGGTCGTTGTCTTCCCCCACAAAGTCGCGTATAAAAGGACAGACGGTGTAACGATTTTCTGGGGGATGTGGCAATCTTCGAGCAAGATCACTTCAACGAAAAGGTGCGGACTGTGTACTGACTAAATATTCACGGACGCCCTGTTAGGCGGTTCGTCTCTTTGCGATGGAAATTAACGATCAATCGTGGACAAAGGGCAGTGCTATTCGCTGTCGAGTGCCACGCGAGAAGTTTTGAAATCTACGAACGGACTGTCCTCGAGAGAAATGCGTCTTAGCGTTTGAGAGAACGTTTGAAAGATGCACTCTTTTGCGAGTCGCTGTATTCGTTACCCTGGTATTATTTACTGTAAGCTTTCAACATACCGCAGAGTGTATTGTACTGGGTCTTGTCGTCCTCCTCACCGGCGACATCGACGCCCCTCATTTTTAGTCTCGTATTCACGACCCACAGAGGCGTCGTCGTGAGGACGTTTATTACGCCTAAAACGATAATAGGCTCGTAAACGGTGTTTATTATGGTTTGATACTGGAATGATGGAGCGCTATCTCGATAAACGCATCAAGATATGTCGCGAATATCGATCGGAAGGGAGTTAAGAAGAAAGGCCAATACATCGATTTATTCTTGAAAATACGCATTGGAGGAAAATTGTGAAAAATCATGAGAAATGCTCTTGCATAAATCTGAGCGATATAAATGAGACATTAGAGAGGAATTATTTTGAATTTTAATATTAAAGCTAAGAGCAAATACCTGCGATTGAAGCCAGCAATAAATCATTCCCAGCCGATTGATTTTTGCTGCTTCTGAGCATTTTCAATCCGTGGAATGTGTAGAAGTATACAAAATTGCTGGCGCATAAGCTTTGTAGGACTGGCACCATGCCTCTGTACAGTGATTGTCTTAAACAACGAGAATGTAACATAAATTATGATTTTACGACGGACAGCATTGATGCAAAATGCAAAGTTTACCTAAGAGAAGCTAATGTGAAATGCTCATAGGATAACTATGTTGACAAACGTGTCGGGAAAATATAAAATCATACTTCATTTTCAGGGAAATAGAGTCATATGTTTGTTAGGTTTTCACGTATACTTAACGAATCGTAGAATTACCTCTTAATGTCATAATACATAAAGTGCATAATATTTGTATCCATTTTTTAATTTCGCCGTTTTTCGACTAAGTTAAGTCTTCTCCTATATACTGAAAATATAAAGCGAAAAAGTACGAAGAAATCGTACAGTTTTCTCGCACTTTTATCGCCGATACATATTCATAATATAGATATGCAAAATTGCAAATTCACGTTTCTGCTCAAGGAGCGATAGTGATTCGACGGTCTTCTAACGGACGAAATGCATGTCATGCACTACTGGCTACCGCTATAGGTTTGTGAGAACGTCTTAACGCGTTATTTCTCCCTGGCATTATTTATAATTGATTAATTAAACATACGGTCCTTCCTTAGCCACGAGGTCCTGCATAATGGCCACGGCAAATTGCGATTTTCGATCGTCTTCCACTACGCACATAAAAACGGTAAAAAATTAAATTTTATTGCGACATGGGGATGTAAAGTTATAAAGACCTTAATAATATGCCGAACGTAAAGTTTGAACAGTAAGTCGTAAATTACAACAACAGTAATAGTAAACAACCTCACGTAAGGTACAACTCGCAAATTTACGATTTATGCTAATCGAGATGCAATATTGACAGGGGTCCTCGGTTATTTTTTAACATTGTACGACATTAATAAGGAAACATTACCAACGCGAATGCATGCGCAAACATTTGTATATCCATATTTACATATAAAGTACCGACGTCTTGAATGCATTCGTATTCCGTGCGGTGCTTTGAAAACGACCTATTTCGTTCATTTTAAGCGTATGACGAACGAGATTTTTTTCGTATAGGACAAAAAAGGTGATAAAAAAAAAACTCTCCGGAACATGCGATATTTTTAACCAGCACGTCTGGCAAATTCCTTCCAGGAAACCGTGAAAGCATGATTTACTATACAACACTCACATTGTAATCGGCTACGCACTGTGTCCAGGGGAAAGAAGGTTGCCATTGCAGCGACGCTACCCTGCAATATAAAAGAATATTTCGTACATTTAACATATTACTCAATACAATTTCCCGCACTTTCGTGTACACTCACAGCAGCCCCGGATATCGCGTGCACCAAAGTCTCGTACGAGAAGAGGCGCCCGGCGTACACATCCTCGCCCATCTTTGCGGAATTCATAATTCAATACCAGAAAGAATCCTCGAGTCGATCGCGGTACGACCGGGACAAGAAGTGTGATATCGAACGATTATTCACGCCCCGTTATAAACCGTACATAAGATCCTCGTCATCGCATTCGAAGCACCAACGATCTTTCCAGACAATGAGCAAATTCAAGTCGAGTTGACAATTTTTATAAACCGCCAATAAGTCCGTAGGTGGCGGCTAAAGATCAAAGATTCAGCATGACAATCCAAACCGGCCGATGTGTCAACCGCTTCGAAATTGCCGATTTGACGCGATATTTCAAAGGGTCGCGCCGGCACGGCCAACGGGCGCGAAGGCCTTCGCAAAACAACGAATCGCGGGTTTAAGAAGCGGATATCTGCTGTCACGATCACTTCGTCAAACACCGCGCTGTGCTCTTATCGTAGGCGCGAGGGAGGAGAGGGGACACTTTCTCGGCACCATCGCGAGAGAGGAGCGGACCTCCTCGCTTGACGAGTAGAGCGGTAACACTGCCGTAGAAGAATCCTTGAGCGGCCTCACTTATGTAAGAGCTAAGCCCACGTGCGTACGTCATCCAAATGCGTTAAACGAGGACGGGTCCGCCACTCGGACTTTGATCGCCGCACGCGCGATTAAGGCGCTCAAACGATCGTCGTTCCTGGAGCCACGTTGACGAGGTGGCCGGGCTGGGTGTGCATTTTGGGTCGATTCGCGGTCCTGATAAAATTATCGCGAAAATGGCGGTGTTTGGCAACGACCGCTGCACGCTTGCGCCCGCCGCACGCGATACGTCGCCACGAGCTGGTCGATGTGGTTACTCGTGCATGCGCACGTCCACCATAGCTGGACAAGCGTGGCTGGAGGTGCGCGCGAGTTGGGAGTGTGTCCGTGCTGTGTGCGCGATACACACAGGGAAGGGGGCGAGAATTTCGGTAGGAAAATTTCGTGCTAAGCTCCGGTATGTTAAACGGAGCTTTAAGGATCGTTCATCGTGAGTCGTGTTCGCATCGATTCGAAATCGTGCGCTCCGATAGAGGTCTCTTTTTGCGCAGCGAAGTTTTGTTAATGTTTATGCATCGTTTATGCCGAATGCATAATTTTGTTTGAAATTTATGCGACTCGAGTTAAACGGAGCTTTAAGAATTGTCCGCGCTGAGACGTGATTGGATCGCTTTAAAAGCGACGCTCGCGACGCTAGAGATCTTCTTGGGGAGAATTATAATTCTGGTATTAGTGTTTAATGTGGACGGAGATTGATTATGAGCACTTAGTTTATATAAATAGGAAAAAATGTATAAATTCCTTAATAGGCAGTATTACTATTTGCTCGTGTACGTATGTCAGCCGTTTAAAGTGTGATAAAAGTAGCGTTCAAACTTTGTCCCTCCTTATAGGTCATTTAGAGTGCATTCGGTACGCAAAATTGTAATGGTCGAAACAGAAATCGAATCGTGGCTAATTCTCAAATATTGTGGCTAATGCATGTATTTCGAAACTGGACGCATTACGTGGTGTAAGAAAGATGTCGTATAAAAAAATAAGCTTTGGTATACATTTAATGACATTTAATACCTGTGTTTAACGCGTACTATAATTGAGAATAATTTGCTTACAAATTGTGCTGCATGTTTCAGGAACTTCTACGTATATGTAATCGTGTTACTCGACGTTTTCTACGAGGTTATTTATTTTTCATTTACCGAATAAAAAAAAACGCGCGAGTGTGCATTTGACATCATGTCGGCACTGATCTTTCCATTAAAATGAAATCCTCTTGTGTTTTACACCTAAACTCGGCCGAGCACTTGAGAGACTTTCTGCTCGTGTAAAATGCAACTGCATGAGAAACGATTTCTCATTCGTTTTCCGATAGCCCAGCATAGGTGGAGGCACGTATAAACGTACATGGGGATTTTTCCTTACATCTCTCGCGATCGAGCGGAATATTTCCTTCCTCCTTTTATAAGAGAGAGAGAAAAAAAAAATTGGAACGATAGTGACACCTTTTTTATTAGGTTTTCATCGTGGATACAGTCAATCTCTCCAAGAATTTCCGTTAGTATTTCAACGTTTTCCTCGGCTTCCACCTTTCTCGTCCGATGTTCCAGGAAGTAAAAAAAATTTACACTTAGTTGGTCCTGCACGCAGGAGTAGTGATATTAAAATGGAATAAATTCACAATAGCTTCACGTACGACCTGTAGCCGACGAAAAGTGAATTTATATGATGTACGGGCTTTGTGACGCCTAGACCACCATTCTCCAGGTTCCTGGCGAAGTTTAATTAAACATTCCAAGCGCTTGGAATGCCGTGGTCACCCCTTCCATTAAACTGAAACTCCTTTCAGGGAGTTTCAGGGTTTAAAGCCCGACGATTTGACTTCTTCAAGGTCCAAAATTCGCATGGCAAAGTATCGGAATGTGAATGCCGCCTTCTCGATATTTTTGACCGATTTGTCACTCGCTGAACCAAGTCATACACATTCTGGGCAAAACTGTTTCTACGAGGGATCAAAGTGTACTTTAGTTACATTCAATGAAATTGCTATTTTGAGTAAAATTAGTCACATACTTCGATAATAAATCCTGTGTTTAATAATCGTTTAATTTAATGAATTTAATATTTATTCAATTTTAATGATCGTTCAATTTAATTTGTAACTGAAATAAGCTATAAAATATGCAAACGATAGAATAATATTACATTTTAAAACACCGTTTATACGAGATTTAACTTAAGTCGTTGCATTATAATAATGCGGAAAGTGAAACTGATAGTTTACTTATTACGTATATATCTAAATTAAAGTAAATCTCTAAATTTGCAAGTAAATCGAGTTGAACGTAAAATGTATTCTTTTTGCAAGCTACAGCACATTAATGGTTTCCATAGTTTTTGTATATGCATGCGTTGTGCATGATTTCGTTTACTCCTTACAGTTAGTGCTAAGCTTGACTAGAATGCGTAATTAGCACCCATTGATTTACGCTCATAAATTATTTTCTATAAGTAGAGAGTAATTAAGAAGAATAATTCCAAAGAAAATCCCCGAACCGTGTAATTAAATTTTCGACAACCTTAAATTCTCCTAACCAATTAAAATTATTGAACAACGCCAAATTTCGTTACGCAAATATCATACTTCCCGGAGCGCAGCACTGTTGTCGGGTAAAAGATTCAAACGATGTACGGTAAAATCGCCGATTAACGAAACGATCGATCATCGTCGTACCATTCGGCGCGCCATTAATCAGAATCGGAAGGAATGAACTCGGGCAAGGGGCTTTCTTATCCGGAAGTCGCCTTTGACGTCGATTAAGCCCGTCAGATTGCGTTTGTTATACCGTATTATATGATCATTCGCCGTGAGTGGATTCCGCGAGGTAATATCCGATGCTTACTCACGATCGTCAACTCAATTTTCTATCGCCAAACGATCTCTAATTGCTGGTAATAACAACGGTGGTATGTGACGCTGGAATAAAATACGCCCAATTAATTATCGGCTCTGCATTCCCGAGTCATCGCGATATCGTCGTATAAGTCGTTTGAAATCAATGTACTATATTTACGCGTCGAATTTAGGATCGATCATTATCCCGTTTGTCCGTTTAACCTAAGGTGAGAAAGGCGCCACGGATTGTCAAAGAGTGTACGCGTGTTTTTTGAAACACCCTGTAGAGTTTGTTGACGTTCACGGAAAGCCTGATTTAAATAAACTTCAATTTATGAGAACTCGATTTAAATAAATTTCAACTGGCAACTTCCGCGGGTGCTTTCCGGCTGTGTTGATCGGAGGCTTGATAAGGAATATTGGGCGGGAAAGGGGAGGGGGGGGGGTGAATAAATGTAAACGACCGCCCGAAAATTGTCAGGACAATTGTACGTTTCAATGAATTTTAATCTGCCCGTGTAAATTATTTCAGTTATGCAGCTTTATTTCTCGTGTACGGATATTTGTTTACGTGTAATCGATATCAACCGGGGTGTGAAGATGGAATGTCTGATTCCTCGGATTCTTTTTAATCCTGAAAATCGTATTTGAAGCGTTGAAAATGTACTTTAATAGAAACGCGATTGAAATTTTCTTCATTGTTCCTTCAACGAATTATTCAATTCGCATGAATATTTATGCAGATGCATAGTCATAGCACAAGAATAGAGTATAGATGAAAACCACCATTGAATGTTATTAATAATTTTTCCAAAGTTTCGAAAAAAATCATTGCGCAGATTTTATATTATACATCAGCGATCGGCGCAAAATACAACCAAACATAGTTTTCCACGAAATACTCGATGAGCGCGATAATATTCTTAGATGTCGAAGAAACTGGCAGGTGTCCTAGGACTTTTGAGCGGCCGTATACATCGAGATGCGGCCTGGAGTCGGGTTTGAAAAATTCACAAGATACGTCGTTTTTGGAGAAAATGTCGTTTATTCGATACAAAATGCGAGCACGAACACGCACATTCGCAGGCTAATCATTTGTCCCTTTGTATCGGCCGGGCGTGTGAATTTTAACAGGTTCAAAGACACGAAGATTACAGTTTGACGTCTTACATCTGACTACGTACTAATCTACGCGATAGGAAAGTCCGAACGTATAGAAAAAAGAGGATTAGGATATCAAAATTACGGACACGTTTCGTGGAATATTAGATATTCCAAATAGATGTTAATGCGTTTCACGGATCGATACTACGGTTGCCGGTATCTCGTGCTCAACGCTCGAAACAAAGAGCTTGGGGCGTTCTCTGAAACATCGAGTTCGGTGTTGAAAATTGTATGACCTAACTACGTACTTTACAACGGGGGAAATCCCCGAGAGTGTGGAGCTCCTATGACGTGTGCCTCAACTCGTGCGCATCCTTTATGCCTGGTCCGCATGCCGTGCTCGACCTTCGAAGAGCGGCGCGAAATGAGGCATTGGGAATCAATTGAGAATTAATTTACTAATTGGCCTCACCCTAGGATTCTCGGGAAGCCGGCGGAAAGGCGCGTGCTTGGGCGTGGAGGGACGATAACGAGCGAGTAATTAATCTGCGGGGAATTTGTAAAATGGCGCGGTCGTTTTAATCGTCGGATCCCAACGAAAGCTCGCCTTCCCCCTTACGGAGGATGTTTCGGACGCCTCCGGGAGATGGTGAGGCTGGCCGTTAAGCCGTCTCGAAGAATGTCATTCGTCTTATCGCGCCGGGAAGGTTTATCGTCCCACGTGTCAACTTCCGGTACCTTGGCGAGTTATGCTCGTAAAGCATGACCGTACGAGTACCCGACTGCGCCGCATCCAGTCGGTGGAGGTATATTGCCTCATGCATACGCGATGGCGAATGCTGTAATACCGGCGATATAAGGAAGAGACAGCTTTGGCCCTAAATATTTTACCCCTGTATTTTTCCCGAATTTCCCTACGATCGCGACGAGAAGAAGGACCGGAAGAAGTTTATTGATTGCGATCCTGGTTGATGTTGAATTTCATTCATAAATATATATTTATTTAAAACTTTCTAATCATTGGTTTGTAGTTAAAAATCTTTTCATTTTTTCGAATCCAACATCTCTTTTTCGATCATCGACTATGGTTAAAGGAAAACCGTATTTAATGGAGGATTAATAATCGGATCGTGATTGGTTTAAAACCTAGTACAGTGTAGTGTGTGCTCGAATAAACTCTTCCATGTGACATGAAATGAGCGTATTCAGGTGAATCTACATCGATGTGCTCTAATTACGAGACGCTTAGACCGAGATCCTAGGACGAGTGAAATGAAATGCGATCATCGTTGATGCGCAATATATACTTAAGGCAAAAAAAAATATATATATATATATATATATATATATATATATAATTTCTATAATTTACAACTTTATATTTTATAATTCCTATAACACGCGTGGAATCATTAGAGAAGTTATTAGCACTTGGCGCATGGCCTCAATTATTTTAAAGGTTACAGGTTTAATTAAAGGTTGTAAATGGAAATTCAAGTGGCGAACGGATCGCGCATGGTATCGTTTTAATGATCGAAAATTAATATGGAAAGAGGCTTGGAAGGAATGGTTAACGACTGTGCGACGGAAAATTCCTTTTGAGCGCATAGAAACGTTCGTGTCCTGGGGGAAGACTTTCTGATTCGTGTATTACGTAATCGAAAGTAACGAACGCCGAAGGCCGATGAACTCGAAGTCGCGCGCCCGCTTCTCGACGGATCATGGACAAAGTCCTTACGACCGCTCCGCTGGAAACCGTGATTGCACGGCGGCTGATATAAACCACAATATTAATTATATAGGTCAGAGTAGCAGCGATGCGTAGATATAATGGCATGCCACCGATGGCAGCTGAACTCACTCCCGTATAACGTAACGAGGATCGAGTCAAGCACCGCTTTAATGGGACAAAGAGGAGCTACTTTGGAATTTACGGAAAACAGCTCCTCCAACCCAGTTCATTTATTAAGACAACACGCGTGTATTATATTATATATCAACGAGCATTTCATTCTCACACTTTTCCTAATAATATTTATTTGAATTCTCCATTTGTAGAGTCAGAATTCCAGTCAACAGAAGGATATTCTGTGTCAGAAAACCGAGCTACTCTGCGTGGCTCAATAATCAAACTGAGAAAACTTAAGAATTGCATTGAAATTAAAAATAAATAAAAATATATAAGATGGTGAATAAGGCATATCTTAAATAAAGGCGAGGAGCTAGTCCATTTACATTCTTCTAATATTTTTAGCACTCATTGTACCGGTATATTTACACTGGCATAGCCACGCCTAAAATTCGAGGGATAGGAGACCTTCGTTACTCCAGCTCTCGACGAACTTTTTCACTCTTGGAGCGTCTTTCAATACCACCAGGGTCCATAACGATGGTGACTTTATTTCGAGCATAAACGTTGGAGGCCATGGCACCTCGGAGGACTCGGCGTAGCTGTTAAAATGCCGAAGCTATGAGACCGAAGGATAACAGTCAGATCGGTACGGTTGTACCGCGTCAATCAGTGCTTTGAGGGCGTGCCAAATTCGACGCAAGAGACGGCTATGCCAAAAGCTCCGCAAACAACGAAATATTCTGAACAAATATAGGGTGGCGCGAAATTCCGTGGCTCGACCGGAAAAGGAGCGATACTTCTTGGGAGGAAAAGAAAGATTCGAAGATAAAGCGTTTCATAAAAGCTTCCACTTTCTTTTATTCTCTTTGAACCTTTTATAACTCTCTTCCCCTCGCGCTTCCGTACTCTGGCTTAACCTCAGAGTTTACAGTATATCCTGCACTGTGCATAAGGAAAGAGAAAGGCGGATATAGGTAACAGGAAATCACTTAAGTGCCATAGACGGACCTCTTGACATACAGGTTTCTATGGATCCGAGAGGTAACAATAAATGACTCGAGGTAACGCGTGAAACGTTATCCGGCACTGATCTCGATTTATGCTGAGATGGGTATGTGAAACTCGTAGACAGACCTTAGACAGACCTTAGACTTTCTAAGACAGATCTTAGAAATTGGCGTGACTCGCCATGGAATTATAGATCGCCACTCAGTCTAGGGAATTTAATCCTTTGTACTCGAGGTTATTTTCGCTCGAACAAACCAGCAACTCGAGACGATTTCACGCTTGCTTGTTTCTCGAATTTTTTGCAGCACACTTAAAATGATTTCAGACACGATTTAACGCCTTTAACTTTTATAGGCCTTAGGAATAGGCTTATAAAACGATATTGCCCAAACCAAACCTGAGTAAACATCGTTACCGCTCGAATTATCGCGTAAAACCGAGTGAGAGGCAGCCTCTCGAGTGCAAAGGGTCGAAAGGCGGCTCTGATTCCATGCGAGTTTTTCGAGCAGTCCCTGTAATATGGATCGAGAGCAAAGTGGCCCAATGGGGAAATCCAGGAGACACTAATCTGCCCCGACGCGACCGGCTTGGCCCGCGATGGCACTTCGTTCTACAGGCGTTCGGTTGTAAAATCACCGTGGACCGTTTTAAAACTATCGCTGCCGCTTGCCTCCATCGTTGCTGGGGGAATTTATGGATACACTAACTGGTCTGTATCTCTCTGCGCAGCGACGTCGCGGAAATTTATGCCGTCAAGTATTTTCGCGACATTTACGAGATATAAATGAATTCGCGCCTCCATGGATTTGTCGCGCTTCCGTGCGCGGATGGAAATTTATACTCCCGAGCCGGGAGGATATTGAAATCCGTTGGCCAATTGTTGGATTCTTGATGCGCTAAAATATATTTTTTTTATCCAAGCGTACTGCAGTTTAAACGGTTAGGAAATTCTCCCTGCGATGTGAGTTAATAATAAGTATAAAGTTGAATGTGAATCCAGTGTTAGAAGATGTCATGAGAATCTTATGGGACGATACTAAGCACGAGAGAAAATATCGATATTGAAATTCGTTGGCCAATTGGATTCTCGATGTTGACTACTGAATTACTTTTTTCAAATGTACTCGCAACCACTGAGGAAATTTCCCGTTTTCCGTGTGCGAACAGCAAAAATTGCGTGGCACGAAGAGCTATAGCGTGGTTTGATGCGATAAAACAAAGACATTGCGCCAAGAACTTGACTCATACGTGTACGCGTTACGCTTCAGCAGCGGCGGATTGGGTCTAAAAATATTAGCCGCCAGGAGACAATGGAAACCCAGCCACAACTATTTACTACGATAAAAGAATAGTTCAGTGTATATATTAACCGTGCACGGTAAGAATATCCAAATTTCTATTACAGTTCCAAATGACTAAACAGTCGTCAACGTTTCTGACGTATCGTCCAATGTTTAACACTATTCCTACCAGCCATATTCCAGACACATTTATGCGTACTAAACATATCCTTAAACAAAACGAAAACGAAGGGAAAATGTCAATAGATCAATTTATCGATCCGTACGTTGCAAGAAAATCCTGAAAAATCTCAGAAGCAAACGCTTCTCAAGTGTTAAGCCCGATCTTCTTTCTTTTTTTATCAATTTTAGCACCATCTACTAAGATCATTTGGCCTAGGAAGTACCGCTTCAGGTGCTTTCCAAACCAGCAGACAATTGATCTTAAGTCACTTCCAGACGATGCTTCATTCAAACGAATCCACTTTAGTCCGGAACTCTTCAGAGGCGCGGTCAGACGTATTAAAACCGAAACTTCTCGCGGCAGCACGAAGAGAGCCTTTCTTTCTTTCGAACCGAGGAAGTCGCAGGGGAGAAACCAGCGCGAAACTCGAAGGACAATGGCCGTGCATTCGCGAAGTTCTCGCTCGAGGAGCCGCGGATATACGAGTAATTTCAGGCTTCGTCGAAAAATGAGCAAGGAAGGCCTAATTTAGTTCGACTTTCCGGCGGCCAGAGGAGGACCAACGCGTCTATTTCGCCGAACAATGTCTATTTCTGGACCAGGTATGGCCAGAATACGCTCGTGACACGTAACTGACGTAACTGACGTTTGACAGGGGGAGGAAGTACGCATGCAGCATCGGTAGAACGAGCGGCGTTTGGTGTCGTGGACTGAAAATTCCCGTTTAAAATTACACCCGCGATAAGGCGGCCGGCATCGTCGTTAGAATGAGGAAGGTGACCCGCGAGGAACTGGTGGCCATTGGCGGAATACATTTGCAATCACGATGCACACTCGGCTCGTCGAGACGTTTCGTTATCGCGAATCGCTCGTGACCGTTTGCCAACGAGTTTTGCCCTCTTTGCCGATAAGGATCGATTATAATGCTGTACTGTTCAGCGTTGGAGGCCATTGCTTTGGTTTCTCGTACTTCCTTTCGCGGACCGTCGTCACTATTTACGTCTATTATATACGATTATATAAGCGATCGTGTTGTAATCAATTGGAAATGCGAACTATTATCGTCGATCCATTTTATTGGGAACAAAGATATTTTATTGGTGGATTCGTTGCTCTTTGCAAGTGCACCGGCCATTTCGAGCGCGTTCATATCGAACATTTGCGAGTAATGGCGTCTATTTAGGAGCATTCACGTCGACGGAAATGATGTATCGATTAACACGTCGAGTGTACTGTCTAACCGTAGATATCGTACGGCTTGATTGTAAACATTCACGACTGGCGTCCTAATAGATGAACAATTAAACTCATCCACAATCTATGGATTATTGTTGGCCATTGTAGCTTCCATTACTCGAAGAAAATTAAAAACAAAATGGAGGGAGACTCGCTTCCCTCCACATCAATTACCATACGTTTGGACTCGAATTTTCTAAATTGATACGCATATACCTCGTTGTCCCGATAGAATTCTCTTTCCTCCGCCATCCCCCGATAATTTCTCGTTTCATTTGACCCAGGTTATAGCGGGCGATGCGAATGCGAGCGTTTTCCGTGGTGTTTTAATTAGTTTTAAATTAGCCAATACCGGCGTGCGAAGCTGCGCAAAGGAATGCGCAGAAGTTGCACAAAGGTGCTCGCCACTTAATTTAACCTCCGCAGTTACGGCACGGAGTGAATTTGTTTTTTTAATGTACAGCCGGGGCACGCGTGGCTAACGAAAGGGCGCTTTAGATCCTTGTACCGCGCTCCAAAGGTTAATCGTAAACTAACGCCACCCACGAGCCCGCGCACCATTAAAATCCTGCCACTATCCTCCCTTACCCCCTCCCCACCTCACTTACGGCCTTAGCTGGCCATAAACTCGGGGCTTCTTTTACGTAAACATAAGCGAGCAAACGGGAGTGCGAGTGTAAGGAGGATGAAAACGGCCGTGGGGAATTCGGAGAGTTATTGCCAGCTCAGCAAAGTTTAGCGATGCGTAAACGCTTTTGCCCGAGCCGCGCACGTTAATGGGAACACCCGGTATTAGGAGGCGAAAGGATAATATCCGGTGTCGCGGAATTAACCCCCTTCGCTCTCGAAGCTAATCGTTTTTTTCACACTTTGCCAGGAGAAATCGAGGACATCGAAATAATCATGCCGTGATGTTCGAAGAGGTCTTTTCCTATTTTTTTTTTATTCATTTTCGACACCGAGTGTTAAGGTCGTTTGGCCTAGAGACCTAGTGTTTAAGGTGGCTTTCATACCATCAGAGTTACAGGATACATATTACATGGAAAAAGCAGAGGTGATAGGCGTGATTCGAACCCGGATTTCCCGCGTGGAAGTCCGAACCTTTATCCACTACACTAGCACTTCGAGGAGGAATCGAATGACGAAATTGCACATGGAGGAAAAATGGTGCCATGTTACACGATGCGGTGTTGCGTCGGTCGCACGGATGTTCGGCTGTAATGGACGGCCGCCATGATTCTCCCTGGCGCCTCTCGAGCGCAAATCATCGATGATAAAATCTGGGGGTGCCATTATGTTGGATTCGAAGCCAAGGAGCATTCGCTGACCACGAGAATGGTCTTGTTCCCACGGAAGCCACCGCGGCATGCACATTACTCTCGCGTCATTTTTCACGTACGACGTATCCGCGTCGCCGTTTTATCCGATATTCCGTTTTCCGTTAAAAGCTCCTCCCGGCGCGCTCCGAAGGTGAATCGGATTTTTCGGCCGCGGAAACGTGCGAAAGTCCGCCAATCGTGTATCGACTGGTTTGTCGCATCGTTAACGGAATTTTCATATAAACCAGGACGCCGGCTGTCCGTCATTCTCGCTCTGACGCTTACTCGCGTCCCGTTAAGAGCAACAAAATTCGGTGTAATCGAATGGCCGCGATCGTCGCACTTCCAAAGCGGCTATTTCGGATTAACGACGAGCGACGAATGTCGAAGTAGGCTAGCGTCGGAAGATACGGATAAAGCTTCTCAGGGCGCGAATAATCTTATCAGCAGTGTACCTACGATACTACAGGAACAACTCACATTTGTTTATTCAAGACACATTTACGTATCGATTCCTACCTATATATATATACACAACTCCACGCTGTCTCACACTCTTCTCTTTACTCTCAACAAACCATTCGATAGAAGCTAGTTCATGGAGGAAGAGAAAAGAAAATACACCTATCGCACTTTGAGACGAATGTCCAATATGAAATCTCGAGGCTCACCCCCCTTTCCGCAGGCCTCAAATTCTCGCGCCTCTGCCCGTAACCCCGGAAACGAAACTCGAGAGGGAGAAATTAATCCGGCTATTGATCCAGGAGGAAAAAGGTTCGACGTGGAACGAGATCCGACGTCGCGTGCAGCGGCGGACCGCTGGAACGACTGCAAAGTCAATTTAACGGAACGGAATACGGCGCTCCCTGGAGCTCTGCTCGCCGAGGAATTAAAACCGATTTTATTGCGAGCCCCAATTGGAGCGTCTGGGACGCTTCAGGGAGGAAACGTGCGACACGTGATGTTCGTCGTGGATCGAAGGAAAGCAGCGAGGAGGGAAGAAGGACAATTTCGATCGGCGCAACCGCCCAATGAAGCGCCATTCGGGTAGCAACTGGTGGGCAGCGACGGGGGAGAGGCCGGGGATGCGAAGTTTTGCGAATAGTGATTAACCCACATACGGGGAACAATGGAACTAACGAAGATTTGCCTCCAGGAGCCATCGTGACCTCATTTGTTCCCGACAATAATTGATTCACTATCTTCGTGCGAGGCTATCGGCACGTACTCGCCAGTTTCCGGATGTAGACCGCGGCAGAGCGTCCTTCGACACTTCTTTCGGCCCGTTCCTGCTCGATCAATTTTTCATCTCCTTATATCTTTATGGATCATCATCGCAAATCAAAAAGGATGTCTTTATGAAAAATCGGGAACGTGGCTCCGCTGGTGAATATTATATTGGTGGTTCGTAGTGGTCGTGATAAAAGGAGGATCGTTCTGGATGAATGTACAACGAGAACGTTGGAAATTTTCTAGATATTTATTTTAGCAGTTCTTCGTGCTTCGATTAGCTGATAAAGGTATTTTTTATTAGCTTGGATCACGAAATCGTATGTAAAGTTATTGAAAGTCTAATTGCGATCGTTGTATACCGCGAGACTTAACCTCCAGTGTCACGAACGAAGGGTAATTAGTCATTCCAACGATCGATGATGTTTATGTGCGTTGACGTTGAGAGACATATAAGCCTGTGTATTACTGGCCGAGTGTCACTGGATAGCAATGTTGGCTGATCAGTTCCATAAGCGACTATTGCTCTCAAATCTGATGGCGTTCCAAAAGTCAGGCGTTTTAATTAATCTTTATCCGAGCAAGTATTCCTTCACCAGATGTTTTACGGTTATTCGACCAGCTCGTTACTTGGTCATCCTTCAATCGAGTTTTCCATAGAATAATAAAACATCCGGTGACCACTTGCCCTGTCATACCTTATCATTAATGCTCATCATGAATACAGCAACAAATAAGTTTCATTAATATTTCACGAAGGCCAATAAGTTCAACGCGCGTATTTCCGTCGTCGAATCATAAACCAAGGGCAGTACGTCGATGATTGTGTAATTTAAAACAACCGGGGGAAATATGCGCGCTATAATTTTCCCACGGCTGCGATTCATTTCCTCCACAATTAGTCGAGTTTCAATGCCGATCGATTGTTCGGCGTATTTTTAGGCGCTCGTCGTCGGGGAACGATCCTGCCAGTACGTGTCAGCTGTGGCCGGAAAAATGATAGACAGCGGCTAATTTTATTCCGCCAAGCGCCAGCGCGCGCGCGCGCACTTCTGAGTTGCTTGCCTGGCAACGGAAAATGCGGCTGGCCTGAACGCGTTCACGCTCCTTGCGCCTCTTATGAGCGGATTTTAACGAGGGCCACGCTCGACGCCTCTCGTGATTCCAATCGAGGATCCCAGTCACGTGTTGGACGTATGCCTTAGCTCAGGTGGAATTTTTCTACCGTTGACTAACGCCTCTCGATAGGCACCGTGCGAGCGAAAAAACGGGCGCGCGTACGTCGCTCGGGCGATGCTCGAGGTTTGTATGAATTAATTAGAATATCAGCGTGACAAGGCACGTCGTTTTAGTCCAATAGAGCATTGTGAGATATAATAATTCATGATACGCAAGAGGGAATGGAAGAACAGAGGAGAACGCGTTTCTACAAGCGATGCGCGTCCAGGATGATGATACCGTCTAAAAATATCGATACCCCTTGCGCCTTTAATCGACGTACTTTAACGAGCACCAGGTGGAGGTAAAAGCTCGCGAGCTTTAACGCGTTGACCGCCACGTTAAATCATATGCTTTGCTCGGGGCATCAAGAAAGTATTTATATTATTTATACGAATTGTATATATATTCTTCATCCTTAGGCACCACTCTCTCCTGTCCTTCGAACAGCACAGAAATCCCCTCGAAAAAAAACCTCTGCATACAAAAAAAAGCGTCCATAGGAAACCAACAGAAGCAAAGTTGCACAACTAATATATATA